>OX453077.1:9175969-9381790 GCA_949699795.1 Spicauda simplicius | reverse complement strand
TTCATGTTAATAGCAATGTTTAACATTGCTAAGTTCTGGTTTGAATGACGAGAAGACTAGGTTGTAGGGGTGTATGGTAGGTCCTACTGACTCCGATATGGTCTAGTGGTGGTTAAATAAAACTACTGGTTCTTCAGAAGGCTGAGGCTTGAATGGAATGCTTTATTAAGGAAGGCACCCTATATTTATATTCCCGGCTACAATTTTGATCGACCAATAATGATTTAAATAATTATACAAACCAATAAAATAACAGGAATTTTTACCAATAATTCTTATGTAACTAAGTAAATAATATTATAAATAATGAATAAATAAAAATGTAAATAATAGATAAGGTAGTTACAAGAAATGTTAGAAAGAAATAGAAATCTAGGCCGTCTCGCTTGTGCTGCTATAAATATAGCGCGGGTTGCTAGCGCGCGCATCCTCGGATCGGCGGCGGCGACGTGTGGACATCTCTCAGCGGCGGCGAGTGCTCCAGGAAAGCGGCGGCGAGCTCCGGCGATGATGCTGCGTGATGAAGATTATATGGATAATCTTGAAGCTGAAGATATTTTGCCGACGATGAAGTTGTTTCTTGTTTCGAAAACAAATTATTCAGAACGTCTTTATATGGTTTCCTCTTCGGAAGAAATCAAAATATCATTGTAACCATAGCCGGGGTAGTTGCATAATAAATGTAATGTTGGTACTTGATGTAACTCATTGTTACCGTAACCGGGGGTAGTAAGAATACAAATATTGTGCGGTACTTGCACTGCCGCTACAGTACTCTCCCCCTAGCGAAAGCGTACCGGAGGCTTGACGGCTCGCCCATATCTTGTAGTCTTCAAGATAGATTTTCTTTGACTTGATGTAGATGTTGATGGGTTGTCTTGCTTCCTCTCTGGTGGGTGACGTGATGGTACCGGTAGGTCTTCCGAAGTATCCTCATTGATGGTATAAGCAGGCTTGAGTCGGTCGATTGAGATAACGGATGATCTGTGACCGGGTAATTCCAACTTGAAAGTCTTGCTATCTCGCTCTAGGACTTTATACGGTCCGTCGTATGTAGGTTGGAATGGTTTCCTTACACCGTCGTTGCGAATAAAAACTTCTTTGCAGTTACGTAGGTCTTGATGGATGAATATCGGCTTCTTATTTCTGTGCGAAGTTATTTGATGCGATACATTGCGAATCGATTCTTGAAGTCGATTGACGTAATCGGTGTCCATCTCTTGGTTGTTTATTGATGTTGAAGTGAAGAAATCGCATGGTAGACGTAAGCTGCATCCGTATGTGAGTTGTGCGGCGCTGATACCAGTATCTGTGCGAGGTGCTGCTCGTAGACCCATTAATACTGTAGGTAACTCATCGATCCACGTTGTATGTTCAGATAGACGAGTTTTGATAGAATTTTTGAGCGATCTGTGCATCCTCTCTAAGATTCCATTGCAAGATGGATGAAACGGCGTTGTCCTAGTCTTCTCAATACCCATTGTTTGAAGTAATTTTTTGAAGAGATTGCTTTCGAAGTTTCTTCCTTGATCGGTTGTAATTATCTTTGGTGAACCGAATCGAGTAATCCAATTTTCGTAGACAATTCTCGAAACAGATTCTGCTGAAGTGTCATCTGTAGGTATTGCTTCAGGCCATCTCGTTGTTCTATCGATCATCGTAACGAGGTATCGATATCCTTGAGGTGAAGTAGGTAGTGGTCCGACGATATCGATGTGTAGATGTTCGAATCGATCCGATGGTGGAAATGAAGATGGGCTGCTTGATGTATGTCTTTGTACTTTGCATGTTTGACATTGTAGACATTGCTTCGTCCAGTTTCCGACATCAACTTGCATTGAAGGCCAAAAGAATCTTTCTGTAATGAGCTTCTTTGTTGTTCTGACGCCTGGGTGACTAATGTTGTGAAGAGCGTTGAATGCTTCACGACGACATTCTTCAGGTAGGTATGGACGCATAGTAGATGTTGAAGCTTCACAGTAGATAGGTAGTTGTGACATCGGTAAAATAACTTGCTTGATAGATAAGTTATTTTGATTCGATAGTTGCTTGATCGTATCTCTATCTCTGTCTTGCGCTTCTGCTATCTTGCAATAGTCGATTGTCGTTGGACATGATACACTGTCGATTCGTGTGCGACTGAGTGCGTCGGCGACTAAGTTGTCTTTCCCACTGACGTGACGAATATCAGTTGTGAATTCACTGATAAAAATTAGTTGTCTTGCACGACGTGGTGTTTCCGATGTTGAAGGTTTCTTCTGAAGTACATAAGTCAATGGCTTGTGGTCGGTGAAAACTATCAGGTTTCTTCCCTCGAAAGTTTTTCTGAAATGCTTAATAGCCATGTAGATAGCGAGTAGCTCTCGGTCGAATGTACTGTAGTTGCGTTGTGCATCGGAAAATTTCTTCGAAAAATAGCCAAGTGGTTGCCATTTTCCATTAATGTGTTGTTGAAGTACGGCTCCCGCTGAGTTATCAGACGCGTCGCTGAAGATAGCAAGTGTTGCTTCATGTGATGGGTGAGCGAGTAAAGCTGCATTTTGAATCGCGACTTTACAAGCTTCGAATGCCTTCGTGGCGTCATCGTTCCATTCGATTATAGTTCTATCTTTTTTCTTTGTATTATGAAGGTAGGCGTGAAGCGGTGCTTGTATTTCGGATGCATTCGGAATGTGTTCTCTATAGAAATTTAACATTCCAAGAAATCTTCTGAGTTCTTCAATTGTTTGTGGTTTGGCGTAATCGACAATTGCTCGGACTTTTTCTGCAGGCGGTTTGATTCCCTCCTTACTAACGGTGAAACCAAGAAATTGAACTTCTTGTTGTCCAAATATGCATTTTGACGGGTTGATAGTGATTCCATTTTCTTCTAGTCGATGTAGAACAATACGTAGATGCTTCTTATGAGTTTCTTCATCTGGGCTTGCAACTAGAAGATCGTCGATGAATGCGAATACGAAATCGAGTCCTTGAAGTACTTCGTGTATGAATCTTTGGAAGGTTTGACCGGCGTTCTTCAATCCAGGTGTCATTCGTGGAAATTCAAATAATCCCATAGGTGTGATTATTGCAGTCTTGTCTATGTCTTCATCGCGTACTTTAATTTGTTGGTAGGCTCTGTTGAGATCGATTGTGGAGAATATCTTCTTGTCCGACAGATGATGAGTGAAGTCCTTGACTCGCGGTATTGGGTAGCGGTCAGGAGTTGTAACAGAGTTGAGTCTTCTGTAGTCTCCACAAACTCGTAGTTCGCCATTCTTCTTAGGTACGACGTGAAGTGGTGATGACCAAGGGCTTTTGCTTGGGCGGCATAATCCTTGTTCTATCATATTCTCAAATTCCCTTCGGACTTGCTCGTAGCGGTGTGGTGCGATTGGACGTGCGCGACAATGAAGTGGTGGGCCGGTTGTTTCAATGAAGTGTTCCACGTTGTGCTTCGGTGTGAGCTTCATTGAAGTTAATCTTGTTATTCCGGGAAATTCAGCTAGTAGCTTATGATATGGCTGTTCGACGTCTATACTTCTTATAGTAGGAAGGTTTGTTGCTTGCACGAACGAGTCACACGAAAGATTGGTCTTCCCATCGATGATCTTGCGATTCTTAATGTCGACAACTAGTTGGTGATGCGTTAGAAAATCAGCACCGATTATAGGTTTACTGACTTTCGCGATGATAAACTTCCATTTGAATGGTCGACGTAGATTTAAATCGAGTTCCATTGTCTTCTCTCCGTATGTTGGAATTTCTGTATTGTTTGCGGCATAGAGTTTGAATTCCAGTGGCTTCATCTTCTGTTGCGGCGGAATAACTGAGATATTTGCTCCAGTGTCGATCAAAAAATTGAGGTTGCTTCGCTTGTCGGTCACAAATAGACGGTAGGATTTTTCCGTGACGCCAGATCCCGTCGCATCGAGCGTGGAAGTTAGTTTTCCGACTTCGTCTTCATGTTTTCAGTTTTGAATGAGCATGGAGATGTGCATTTTCTTGCTTCATGACCGAAACGACGATGGTAGTAGCAGTAAAGAGAATTTCTTGAGCTTGAACGACTTCGACTTGTAGAACGGCTGCGACGATAGGGTGGTCTTCTGTGATGGTGATTTTGCGTGTTGTCCTGATTGTTCGAAAATAATATTCAAGGGCAGCAACGACAATTCTTTAAACTGATTTGAGTTTTTTTATATATATTAAACTAATTGAAGTATCAACCCAGAATGCACTTCCATCCATCTATAAGCCTTTTGATGTCTACTTTTGAACATAGGCAACCCCTAAATGGCGCCACTCCAACCGGTCCTGTGCCCTCTGAATCCAACGGTTTCCCGCTGTCTTCTTTAGTTCTGTCAATGCAGTTCACCTGATGGTAAATGGTGACTACAGCCCATGCATATCAATGATAAACTTTATTCAAAACAGGGGTTCTATCTGAACTAAATCACATATTATCTGTTGGTGCTCCCGACTAAAATGGTTGCCACATATAAAAGTGAGTTGGCAATTCCACCGAGCCGTAACAACTACTTCACACTAGAAAAAAGATTAAGACGCTTCTCATACATATAATTTTCGTATTGTGCGATATCGGTTTAAAAACGCTTCACTCCCTCTCTGCTCGTGGATTTTATAATAAGCGACTAAAGGACAAAATCAACTAGCTGGACTATAGATCGTCATGATCCACATGGTCACAAAGAGCAGTGGTCATTTGTCATCAATTGGACTGCATGCCCATTTGCTACCTCAATATTAAATAAAATAAAACATAATCATAATCACATTTCACAAAAATAGGGGATAGTATGTCCCACGTCTTTGACAAATACACGAGTTATCACATTTTTTTTCCGTCGTCGCAAAAGCATGTGATAATTAATGATAACAGACACAAAAGATTTGACCTTGGATCTTGGAATAATGAATACTCAATTATATGTAAGGCTATTATTTTATTTACATGGACGGTCTAATTAAAAAAAACCTAAACTCAGTCATATGTATCTAAATATCGCGATAAAAATATTCATAAGATCAGACCTTGTGATGTTACATTGTTAAAAGGTATTCTTAGATATTTTTTGCCAGGTAAAGTACATTTAAATTTTTTAAAGGACGATGTTGTACGGCAAAAAGGCCTTTTGATGAGAAAGATAGGCGCTTGAGGTCACATTGTGGTAATCCGTAAAATATTAACATATTCCTCTAACATTATTAAAGGATAATTCAATTCAGTATAATTTTATTGGTAAAATATTCGATATGATCAATCAAATATTACAGGAAAATTTTTGCCCATTTGTAGCAATCTTACAATTTTATATCCTAATAATATTAAAAATGTAAAAGTCTGTGAAGATGTACCATGAGAAGTCTTATTAGGGACTTATTAGGGACACTACGCATATTTATGTTGTTCCCAATTTTAAGTGATTTTATCAGCAAAATGACTTATTTTTCTATTATCGTTTTGTTTGATATTGTCGTTGGTATCATACTCATTATTTTTGACAGTCAAGACATTGGAAAATGATTGAAATTTTAATGAAACTTTGCTTTCTTCTAAAGTTGTTGATTGAAAATGTATGTTTAAAAAAAGTTTTTTAAATATTTTGTAATTATTTTATTATATTTTTATCCATGTGCTAAAAAGTATTTTTTATTTCTTTCCGCATTATACTTCCAAAGTTTTACATTTGCATATTAGGTTTTGTTTTCAAGATGGTTACGTCTTCACACTAATTTCAAAAGAAAAATATAGAAGAAAATTTAAAAAAATATATATTTGTAGGCGGTAGAACCAGTGTAGTTCGTCCGGGGAAGTACCACCGCCACACCTATTTCTAGCGTGAAGCAGTTCTTGCGTTTCGATTGAAGGGTGTGGTTGCCGGCAAACTTTCATACGAGGCGAACATCATAATCCTCAGAAGTAGCAACGCATCTGTGATTGACTTCAGATAGAATCCATGTTCTGTATGAAGTTGATTACAGATGTCCATGAGCGGCAGTGACCACTTACCATCAGGTGGACTGCATGCTCGTTTGCTACTTCAGTCAGATAAAAAAAAATACACTGCTTGCTGGGATGGGAAATCCCTAGCTCTAATGTCGTTTCAACTGTCATGCGCCTAATTGTTTTGGTCGAGTAGTACATAATTATTTAAGCAAAATTGTATTATTTAGCTTTTAAGTTTCTCATTTTAAGTGAAATTCCTATGTCTTATGAGAAATAAATGATTCTTTAAACCCAAGTTGGCATTTTGTCACAACGCCCGGAGAGTTACTGCTATACTAGCTGATGAAAATCGTCATTTTACCCTGGCCAGGGAACTGATCAGATATGTAGCTTATAGATTACATGTGGGAGCAAGCCAAAAGATTTTTTACTAAATAAGTGATCACCACTAATCGCTAATTAATCGAAACCCTCGTTAAAGAATGGCATTAGGACTCTTAACCCAAGTATGCTAAATCATGCATAGAGAGCATGCCTCGATGCGTAGAAGCCTTAATTATATCAAATAGTGACACTAAAAAAGTAATATACGTGACGAATAGATAACCTATTTCCTTTAGGAAGTCGGTTTAAAATTAAAGCCTTACTTTTGTCAACCTCTGGTCGATTTATATATTATGTTAAAAAACTAAATAGTTCTACATATGAAACTTGATGTTTTTAATATCTCCATACCATGTTCATGAAATTTAATGATAAAAACAATGAAATTTAATGATAAAAAGTCCTGCTACTAATATTTTGTTTAGTAATGGCAGTTAAAAAAAGAAAATTCTAAAATTTGTGTACTGTCTTTAATTGTTCAGTATGTTTCCGAGAACACTTATATTCAACAAACTCACTAATATTATTCGTAATATTATTATATTACTACAAATAAAATAATATTTTCAACAAAAAGCGTGAAAAAAGATTTTCTACAAAATAAACAACCGAAGTGTATGCCGAAAAAAATTAAAAAATAATTTTATTTATGTTGTTTACTACATAGTTCGGTAGTCGGCGTTTAAATTGCACACAGTTTTGTGGCCTTGCTCCATTAAAATATTATTCTTATATTTGTATTTTTTTTCTTTAATATCTTATGTTGATCAGTATGAGAATGCGACATCAATCAAAGGCGATATAAATAAATATATCTTTTGTTCACATTTACTTACACATATTTTTTCACGTTTGAAAAATACTTTAGACTCAAGTATTTAATATAAATTTCAACTTGATAATAATAAACGTTTTTATGTAGAGATGCGCCGTATAGTGGTTTCACCGAATAACCGAATACTGAATATTATTCGGTTCAACTTTTACCGAACCGGATATTTATTATTCGAATATTCCCTTTACCATTTCTTATTAAAAACAACTGCGAAACTATGTTCATAAAAAATGTTGATTGGAAGTTTAATTGTTTTATATTATTGGCTTTATTTAACACACTCTTCATAGGATTTATTTTACTTATAACATAAATCTTAAGGCGTTTTGTTCTATACCGTGACGTGTAGCCAAGAAAATAGAAATACTCGAACCGAATATATTCGACACCAAAGCCGAATAATTCGGCCGGATACGCTAAATACCGAATGACAACCAAATATTAGGCGCATATCTAGTGTTAAGTAAAACATATATAGAATCAAGTAAATGCAGTTTTACTTATATGCACAAACATGTACATATATAGATTAAACGAAAAGTAACACATTAATTAATTGTTTTTCATGTATGATACACAATATTCTTACTCGACTGCACCGGGAGGAGGGGAATTTATTTCGAACGTATGTATGTATGAAAGTACGTACGAGTATGTATCATACTTGCATTTTTCAGGGTAGACGTACATTTGCATATTACTTTTTTTTTAAATATCGCGTGATATTTAAGATATTTTTTCAAAATGGTTACGTCTTCACAAAGAAAAAAATAATTTCAAAATAAACATATAGGAAAATTAAAAAAAATATATATTTGAAGGTGGTAGAACCAGTGTAGTTCGTCCGGGGAAGTACCAACGCCACACTTATTTCTAACGTGAAGCATTTCTTGCGTTTCGATAGAAGGGTGTGATTGCCGGCACACTTTCACATGAGGCGACCATCATAGTCCTCGGGAGTAGCAACGCATCTGTAATTGACTTCAGATGTCCATGGGCGGCAGTGACCATTTACCATCTGGTGGACAGCATGCTCGTTTGCTACTTCAGTCAGAAAAAAAATAGGACAAACAAAAAACTATCAAAATTACGTTTGTTGACGCGTCTAACACTTTCTAATATATTATTTTTTTCTATTTATACGTAATTCATTTATGATTGTAGCAATTTATTAACCTCTTTTCACTTTAGTAAAAGAAATCACTTACAAAATTCCTTCTTCACGAAATGGTTCTGTTTTTTGATCCACATTTCCAAAATGTCAATGGCCCGGTCCAAGTCCCCTGGCTTTTCAAAATTGTACTGTTTCCGCAAATTATTTAACATATTTGGATTGAATTTTAATAAGTGACTTTCTGGTATGTAATCCATGTTGTCGCGTAAAAAATAGTATTTTTTTTGACAAATGGGTAATCGCTCCAAGAGGACTGTTTTTTTGGAAGTTCACGATCGTACTGCAAAAAATCGACTGAGCGCTGGAATAAATTAGTTTGATGTACTGTTTAGCTGTGACGGTATGAGTGGTTTAAAATAAACATTTTTCTGTTTTATAAATTTTGATGAATTGTTTACGTAAATAATTAGCATATAAGGAAAATTAGTCTTTAAATGCTTTGAGTATGCAAAGTTGCTAATTATTGTTTTTATTCTTCTCACGCCTTTATACTTGCAAAGTTTTTTTTTTATAAGGCTGAAATAACAAACGAGCAAGCAGTCCACGTAAGTGGTCGCTGTCGCCCATGGCCATCTGTAAGAATCACTACATAGTATAAAACAAAGTTACTTCCCGCTGTCTGTCCCTATGTATGCTTAAATCTTCATAACTACGCTACGGATTTCAATGCAGTTTTTTTAATAGATACAGAAACAAGAGGAAGGTTTTTATGAAAATGGAAATGAAAAATATTTTATTCATAAACAAGAGATAAATTCATACATAGTTTTGTTGTTGCGACATACTTTTAGGTAAATATATACCTGTGCTAGGATGGGGCATCCTAGCACAGGTATATATTTACCTCTCTTCCAAACTTCTACTCACTCTTCCAAATGACATGGGATCTCTTTTTATAGGTACTAAAATACATATAATAATTTAAATTCTAGAAATAGTTTTAAATAAATCAATACTTGTATATAGTATGTTTATGTGGGTATGTGTGTGTGTGCGTGTATTGTGTGAGTGCGTGCGTGTGTATGTGGCTGTGTTAGTGTGTGTGTGTGTCCGCGCGTGTTTGTGCGTGTGTGTGTTAGTAATGTGTAGATTATTGGAGTTACTTTATTTCATGACGTTAAAGAAAGCCTCTATTTCCTCATAATTTAATTTTAAAAGCATGTCAGTTACAGATTTTTTAAGATCATAAATGAGTGTATTTTTATTATATTATTCACCTTCTTGTATATATTAACTGATTGCTTAGTATATTGAAGTATATTGATGCCTAGCAAATTCAGTTTTTATAGAATCTGTTCTCTTCTTTTCGGTCTTGTGTTTGTATTTATGATTACTGTGTTATGTCTCTTTACTATTAGTTGTTGAATATATAGTTTTCTCACACTTAATAAGCCATTTATGGCGTATAATTCTTTTGTGGGGAATCAAAAAGGTTTATGGTAAATAACTTTTAATAAGGCACGTTGACTTCGTTCTAATTCAAGGAATTTAGTTTTAGATGCTCCACCCCACTGGAATGCAGTAAGACAGTAATGATTCTGCAAGAGCTGTATAAACTTGTACAAGTAATTCATTAGTGGCAATATATCTCAGAATTTTAAAAGCCCAAATAAATTTCCTGATTCTGGCACTGAGTAGTTCTAAATGGGAATGCCAAGATAATTTTTGATCAATAATTACGCCTAAATATTTTGCTGAATCTATTTTATCAAAGGTAGGACACCTACACATGTCATTCTCACCATTACAGTGATGTATTTGTAAGTTTGATGTAGGGGGTTGTCTTTTTTTATTTATTGAGAAACATATATAACTCGTTTTAGATGTATTAAGTGTCAGAAAGTCAGATTTAAGCCAAATATATATATATTTTAATCCCTTTTCAGCATTTTTATGTACTTCTTCCCAGGTTTTGCCATGAAAATCTATAGCAGTGTCATCTGCATATGAAAAGATATGTCCATTGCTTATTTTATAGCTACACAAATCGTTTATGTAAATTAAAAACAAGGTAGGTCCTAAAACACTACCTTGCGGTACACCAAAGGTCATTTCAAGGTCATCACTAGAGTTGATTAGCTCTAATACCAATATTTTCTAGCTTTTTTATAAGTATGGGAAAGATACCGTGTCAAATGCTTTTTTTAGGTCTAAGAAAACAGTCAGACATTTATTTTTATTATCAAGATGTTTAACAATAAGTGAAGATAGGTCCAAGATTGCATCTTGTGTACATTTACCTTTTCTAAATCCGTATTGTGAAGATGATAAAATTTTAAAATTATTAAGATATTGAACTAGCCTGTTATTTATTAATTTTTCCATTACTTTCGAAATGCCACTTAAAACCGAAATTGGCCGGTAGTTATTAATTTCTGTTCTATCCCCATTCTTATATACAGGGGTAATAATTGTTTTTTCATTAGCGAAGGGATTTATGTATAATAAATGCATAATATAGTGAAAAAACACTGATCATTTTCGATTTTTACCTTTTAGGTGGAACTAAGTTCCGTCCATTTAGCCTCGGGGTCAGAATAGGGCTACGGTATCCCCTGCCTGTCGTAAGAGGCGACTAAAAGGGGCTTCCGGGGTTGCAGACGGCTAGAGTGGGAGCTCGAACCGTTCGGTCAGGCAATCCCGGGAAGGACGGCGGTATGTGTGGTCGCATACCGTCGTAAAGACTAGACGGAGCGGTGGGCCCAGCCGCCCATCTGGGAGGAGCCCGATGGGGCAGCGCGCTCGGAGGATTCCGGTTGAAGTCGTTTCGAGATCTCGGAGTCCTCCTTTTCAGCGCCGAGGACGGCCACCGGGGGGGTTTTAGTGCGGTAAAAATCCCACATAACCCTGCGTCGCTCCCACGGCGTCGGGTACCTTTGGAAGGTTTCCCCCTCGATAGTAAAAAAAGATAATATATAATATATTATAGATGTTAATTGAGCGAGCGTGATGTATACTGTCTGAAACTCATCAAACCGCCACACCTGATTCTAGCGCGAAGCAGCTCTTGCGTTACGTTGGAAGGGGTTAGTCACCGACTCACATTTATTTGATGCAATCGTCTTAGTCCTTTATACTTTACATAGAATATTTGTTCCGTGCGAAGTTCACAGATATTCATGGGTGGCAGTTTAAAAAAAAACTGTAAGAAGACCTCTAGGATTGAGAAGATAATGACGATTGATTTTATTCTTTTACTATATTAATCAGTTTCAACCTTTGTATAAAGACTTTAATTTATAATAATATATTTACAGAATTACAGAATCCGTGACTAAAGTCAATTTTTTTACACATTTTATTACGCAAAAATAAGAGTGATCATATTTCTTTTAAATCGAAAAGATTACTTCCACTTTAACATATTTATTATAAGGGAAAATAACAGTAAATCGATAGCAAATATGCCTTTATTTTCCCTCCAATATAATAAAATCAAATTCAATTTTACAATATATTTATAAAAAACAGTGTATTAAACATATCAAATTCTTATAAGTTACAAGACAATAAAACTATAGAACCTATAATAGTTTCTTCATTGAAATAATTATTGGTTTTATTGATCTTATTTCAAAATATGCATTTAAAAACCCTTTGTCTCCAAATATCTATTCGAAAGACTTAACAAAAATCCAAAAGAATACGATAAACTTCAATATATACAACGGTAACTATATTTAATACTAAAAAAAACTATATCCTATTTATGCTAACATTAGTATGTGTTTTAGAAATTTTCTCAAAAAGGCAAAAATCCACAAAAAAATAATAATGCTTTCACAGGTTTATCATCATCATTGCTAAAGTATTTTTTACAAAATTAGTTTTTTTTCTTAATCAAATTTATTTTAGTACAATCTTAGAAAATAATTTGCCTTATAAAAAATATAGCAAATAGTTCTAAAGTCGGCGATCATAACAGAACACTTTTCCGACGTCATGATACAGTAAAATATATAATGTCGAACGCCGATCCCAGAACTATGCACTAAACCAACATTTATGTAATTCATTAGTTACTCTTCTGAAGAGTTCAAGTTGGTGGTTATATTATTTGTAAAAAAGATTTTTGTTACAGTTAGTTTATAAATTAATCTACATTTAGTTTTCTAAACGATCCGGGTATTCCTAAGTATTCTTCGTTAAACTTTTCCGATGTCCGTTTTGATTCGTCGGTCACCAGTTTATCTAAATCTTCAATAATTTTCAACGCTTCTTTAGTTTTGAGTGTATCCTTCCATTGTACTGTAAGATAAACGTTATATTATTTTTATGTAATTAAAGAAGCAAACTAACCTTCTAACCGTCTGATTTTGCGTGCTCCGTAACATTTGATTGCAGAATTCCAATAATTTTGCAATCAAATCCAAATTTAGATATTTTTCTGAGTTCGACAAATCTGTTACTTCTTCTAAAGAATAACTTTTTTCGGTTGAGTTTCTGTCCATTTTAAACTCTTTTAAAATTTAAACTCCATCAACATGGCTTAAGAAAATATGGTGATACCTTCAGAAAGCATCATGAAGATTTCTACCAACTTTTCTTCTATTTGGCTTAATAATACTTTCATGTAGATATTACCTGCTAATTTAGAACAGCTGACTTCATCACCGTCATAATCTACAGGCAGAATTTCTTTAGCTACATATTTATGAAGATCCTCATACGTGCGATGTACATGCAATCTACTTGCCACCTTTTCTCTGAGGGCTTGTTTTAGTACAAACACTACTTTATCCACGAAGGGAGGTGCATTTAAAATGTGAATACCATTTATTTTTGTTCCGTAGCCTTCCTGTAAATAAGTAAACATTTTAAGTCCATCCAATAATAAACTTTTACAAATAATGAAATACATTTATTTGAACACAAGAGTGACCGATTCCACAAAGAACAGGAGTCCACGTTATGATAATTACAAATGCACTGCCACGAGAATAAGTTCGTTACGTTCTCTCTCTACCCTCATATCATTTGCATCATCATGCATCAGTGTATTCATGCTAAGTATCTTGAATAGGGAATCCCCTATTCAAGATACTTAGCATGAATACACTCTAAGGTAATTACACATAAAATAAATCTAAATACCTACACCAGTAGTATATTAACTAGTTACTAACTTAATTAAGTAGGTACGAAATAAGCTTACAAATGTAACTTATTAATATATGACGCAAAAACTTGGGATCCATTTTAAGGCAAATTACGCGTGCGTATGAAATTTGGCACGGTTATACTTTATACAAAGGGGGGCTACATGATTCTAATAGTTTTTTCAAATAATGCATAAAACATTCATATAATCAACTAAGACACATTACACACACATAATACTATAAAACAGATATCTTTGTCAAAGTACCCGTCATTGCTTTTAAATGCAGCTTAGTTTATGGAGAAAGAGGTTCCTATTATCGGTTGTTTTTAATTTAACTCGAAAATTAATCGAAATAATTAAAAAACTATTCGTGCTACTTTGGACAATATCAAGTGGTTTTTTCGATCAATTACAGCTGAATTTTGAGGGTTGCGATGGGTGACTAGTATTTCATAATACAGAAGTAGCAAATGAGCATGCTATCTACCCGATGGTAACAGGCCACTGCTGCCCATGGAAATATTATGGAAGCTACCTATACATATAGAACCAGTGTTCAATCTGAACTCAATCACTAGGAACTAATATGGTCACCTTATATAAAAGTGAGCCGGCAACCACACCATTTTTTTTATCTGACTGAAGTAGCAAACGAGCATGTAGTCCACCTGATGGTAAGTGACCACCGCCGCCCATGGACATCTGTAATGAACTACAGAACATGGATTCCGTCTGAAGTCACTCATATAATTATGCGTTGCTACTCCCGAGGATTATGATGGTCGCCTCATGTGAAAGTGTGCCGGCAACCACACCCTTTTATCGAAACGCAAGAAATCCTTTACGCTAGAAGTAAGTGTGGCGGTGGTACATACTACCCTGGACGAGGTACACTGGTTCTACCACCTTAAAAATAATGAATACTTCATATCAACGTCTTTTTAGCTTTTTATTAGCTTCACCTGTATGTTTGTTTGTATGTTTGTAACCGACTTCTTTGGGCGCGATTTTGACCCACTTTAAACGGCCAGAGTTCGTTCAAACTTTGTAGATTTATTGAGGACCGATGACAATACACTAATTTAATAAAATTATTATTAGCTTCACCTGTATGTTTGTTTGTATGTTTGTAACCGACTTCTTTGGGCGCGATTTTGACCCACTTTAAACGACCAGATTTCGTTCAAACTTTGTGGATTTATTGAGGACCGATGACAATACACTAATTTGATAAAATTATTCCATTTTTTAATTTGCAAAATATGATTTTTGTTAATTTATATATTTTTCATCCATAGTCGATAAGGTAAGAAAATAATTAAAATTTTCTATAATTTTTCTCTACTTTCTTCGCATCATGAGTCGTGCAATAGTTTAAAATTAAAAAAACAAGCTATTATAAATAATCCAAACTAAAAAGTAGAAAATAAATAATAGTTAAAAAAAACTAAAAAAACACGCTTTTTATAGAAAACCGAACTAAAAAATAGAAAATAAATTTAAATGAATTTAAATTAAGAAAATAGTGTTAAAAAATTCAATTAATATAAAATATTAATAGTGTGAATAAAAAAAAAATATTTTATTTAAAAAAAAGCGTGGGGTGCATGGTGTCAATGGTTATAGATATTTTATTGACAGATATGAGTAGAGTGATTATCATTTCGATAAAATCTTAAAAAGCACCCCACCCTTTTTTTATAATAAAATATTTATTTTTATTCACACTATTATTATTTTATATTCATTGAAATTTTTAACACTATTCTCTTAATTTAAATTCATTTAAATTTATTTTCTATTTTTTAGTTCGGTTTTCTATAAAAAGCGTGTTTTTTAGTTTTTTTAAACTATTACTTATTTTAAATATTTTTATATTAAAAAAATATCCATTAGTTACCGTGCACAAAAATTCAGCCTTTTTTATAGTGATCGGATTCAATTTGCTAAGCACTCCTATGTGTATATTTTTTAAATCCAAGATATAGGTGTCTGATAAACTGTAATCATAGTGTAGTCTATATTCACCAATCTGAAAAAAAAAATTAAACTAAAATATCTTAGTGACCTACTAAGATATTTTAGTAACTTAAGATACTTTTGCCAATCTTCCATAGTCACGTCTTATTGCTCGTGACTGTACTATCAATATAATGACGTCATCGCTCCTTAATATGATTAATTATACATACCAAAGCACAATACCGTATATACGTTAAAATGCTGAAATCTTCTAATTTGTCTGTAACAAGTTGTGTTATCATGACTCTTGACTGGTCTGTAGGACACAGTTTAGGAAGCGCTACGAAATTACTGAAAATATATAAAAAAATGATGTTATATAAAATTATATTAAATGATATATATATACTATATGTATATGTATTATATAGAATAGCAAACGATCAGGAAATCAACCTGTCAAATCACTGCAGATCATAGGCATCTCTAATAAATAAACATAACATAAAGTACCTTTATACAGAACAGAGATTTAATCTGTAGTCAATCACAGATGCGTTATAATCGCTCTCCTCGGAAAACCCAAGAGCTGCGTCATGCTAGTAATATTTGTGGCTTTGATATTTCTAGTTGGACCGTTTTAGTCCTACACTTTGATGCTAATGCAAAGCTTTTAGAAAATAAAACTGTAGTTTTAAATAATTTAATAAAAAAAAACGTCTTAATAACAGGCTTAAAAGAGTATAGTTAATTATGAACTTGGTATAATTGATTAGTCAGCAATGAACCCAAAGTCATCGATTTTTTCTTTTGTTTTGTAAAAATTAAAATAGTGTTCAAGCCTGCAGTCCATCAAACGTTGGTCAAAATGATTGAAAGGACGTCAGTGGTCCACCTGATGATGATAATGACTATGGACATATATGGACATATGGACTATAACCAATTATCGAAATCATCGCGAATCATTTGTAAGCGACTCCACATATAACTTTTCTACTAGTTAAGGAAGGGTGACGTGAAAGTGATTGAACTGTTTGTAGTTCGAAGGCACCACCATCACATGTACGTACTCGTCCGATGTATTCCTACGTGGTCCTTGACAGTATTAACACATAGATAGACTTTAGGGAGGGAGGGAGGGATAAGATCAAGTTTATTTGGAGTAACTTCCAGATACCAAAGAGGGGCTATGGTGGCCATTGGCTATCTATGGAACTATACTGGTTCTACTAGTTATTATTTCTCACACATCTTAACGAACTATTTCAATCTTCTTGTCACACTAGCTGCTGTTATGTTTTGTAAGGGTCCACCAAATTTGTGATGCAGAGTACATAAAAAAGTTATTTCTTTTTAATTATTACTTACACAATATCCCAAAACTTCTCAAATTCTTCTACACTTTTATACAAGCAAATATCTGGCATCATCCCTCTTGTGGTGCATAGTTTATCAATTTTCTTCTTAGCTCCTTCAACTGATCCTCTAGAGCGAATAAGTATACGTTCCAGCATATTATGATCTGAAAAGAAAATATACAGAAGGTTTAAATTTGTATTCTCGTACGATTTTAGATTAATACTAGCTGACCCGGCAAATGTTGTTTTGCCATAGAAATAATAAAAAAAAAATACGGGTGAACAACCCTTATAACTAAGGAGTATGAAAAACAGATGTTGACCGATTTTCAGATCTACTCAATATGCTCACAAAATTTCATCAGAATCGGTCAAGCCGTTTCGAAGGAGTACGGGAACGTTGGGACATTGTGACACGAGAATTTTATTAATCAGACAGTAATCATAAATACAAACACAAGACCGAAAAGAAGAGAACAGATTCTATAAAAACTGAATTTGCTAGGCATCAATATACTTCAATATACTAAGCAATCAGTTAATATATACAAGAAGGTGAATAATATAATAAAAATACACTCATTTATGATCTTAAAAAATCTGTAACTGACATGCTTTTAAAATTAAATTATGAGGAAATAGAGGCTTTCTTTAACGTCATGAAATAAAGTAACTCCAATAATCTACACATTACTAACACACACACGCACAAACACGCGCGGACACACACACACACTAACACAGCCACATACACACGCACGCACTCACACAATACACGCACACACACACATACCCACATAAACATACTATATACAAGTATTGATTTATTTAAAACTATTTCTAGAATTTAAATTATTATATGTATTTTAGTACCTATAAAAAGAGATCCCATGTCATTTGGAAGAGTGAGTAGAAGTTTGGAAGAGAGGTAAATATATACCTGTGCTAGGATGCCCCATCCTAGCACAGGTATATATTTACCTAAAAGTATGTCGCAACAACAAAACTATGTATGAATTTATCTCTTGTTTATGAATAAAATATTTTTCATTTCCATTTTCATAAAAACCTTCCTCTTGTTTCTGTATCTATTAAAAAAACTGCATTGAAATCCGTAGCGTAGTTATGAAGATTTAAGCATACATAGGGACAGACAGCGGGAAGTAACTTTGTTTTATACTATGTAGTGATTCTTACAGATGGCCATGGGCGACAGCGACCACTTACGTGGACTGCTTGCTCGTTTGTTATTTCAGCCTTATAAAAAAAAAACTTTGCAAGTATAAAGGCGTGAGAAGAATAAAAACAATAATTAGCAACTTTGCATACTCAAAGCATTTAAAGACTAATTTTCCTTATATGCTAATTATTTACGTAAACAATTCATCAAAATTTATAAAACAGAAAAATGTTTATTTTAAACCACTCATACCGTCACAGCTAAACAGTACATCAAACTAATTTATTCCAGCGCTCAGTCGATTTTTTGCAGTACGATCGTGAACTTCCAAAAAAACAGTCCTCTTGGAGCGATTACCCATTTGTCAAAAAAAATACTATTTTTTACGCGACAACATGGATTACATACCAGAAAGTCACTTATTAAAATTCAATCCAAATATGTTAAATAATTTGCGGAAACAGTACAATTTTGAAAAGCCAGGGGACTTGGACCGGGCCATTGACATTTTGGAAATGTGGATCAAAAAACAGAACCATTTCGTGAAGAAGGAATTTTGTAAGTGATTTCTTTTACTAAAGTGAAAAGAGGTTAATAAATTGCTACAATCATAAATGAATTACGTATAAATAGAAAAAAATAATATATTAGAAAGTGTTAGACGCGTCAACAAACGTAATTTTGATAGTTTTTTGTTTGTCCTATTTTTTTTCTGACTGAAGTAGCAAACGAGCATGCTGTCCACCAGATGGTAAATGGTCACTGCCGCCCATGGACATCTGAAGTCAATTACAGATGCGTTGCTACTCCCGAGGACTATGATGGTCGCCTCATGTGAAAGTGTGCCGGCAATCACACCCTTCTATCGAAACGCAAGAAATGCTTCACGTTAGAAATAGGTGTGGCGTTGGTACTTCCCCGGACGAACTACACTGGTTCTACCACCTTCAAATATATATTTTTTTTAATTTTCCTATATGTTTATTTTGAAATTATTTTTTTCTTTGTGAAGACGTAACCATTTTGAAAAAATATCTTAAATATCACGCGATATTTAAAAAAAAAGTAATATGCAAATGTACGTCTACCCTGAAAAATGCAAGTATGATACATACTCGTACGTACTTTCATACATACATACGTTCGAAATAAATTCCCCTCCTCCCGGTGCAGTCGAGTAAGAATATTGTGTATCATACATGAAAAACAATTAATTAATGTGTTACTTTTCGTTTAATCTATATATGTACATGTTTGTGCATATAAGTAAAACTGCATTTACTTGATTCTATATATGTTTTACTTAACACTAGATATGCGCCTAATATTTGGTTGTCATTCGGTATTTAGCGTATCCGGCCGAATTATTCGGCTTTGGTGTCGAATATATTCGGTTCGAGTATTTCTATTTTCTTGGCTACACGTCACGGTATAGAACAAAACGCCTTAAGATTTATGTTATAAGTAAAATAAATCCTATGAAGAGTGTGTTAAATAAAGCCAATAATATAAAACAATTAAACTTCCAATCAACATTTTTTATGAACATAGTTTCGCAGTTGTTTTTAATAAGAAATGGTAAAGGGAATATTCGAATAATAAATATCCGGTTCGGTAAAAGTTGAACCGAATAATATTCAGTATTCGGTTATTCGGTGAAACCACTATACGGCGCATCTCTACATAAAAACGTTTATTATTATCAAGTTGAAATTTATATTAAATACTTGAGTCTAAAGTATTTTTCAAACGTGAAAAAATATGTGTAAGTAAATGTGAACAAAAGATATATTTATTTATATCGCCTTTGATTGATGTCGCATTCTCATACTGATCAACATAAGATATTAAAGAAAAAAAATACAAATATAAGAATAATATTTTAATGGAGCAAGGCCACAAAACTGTGTGCAATTATATAGATGTAGTATAAGATGTAGTCATAATAATATACGGCGGTTAGAATTTTTACACTATAAATTTTAATAATAAAGAACTCCGGACGTGTCATCGCAGAAGAATGTATTTTTTAGTGAATAATTATGTAATATATGAAGAATAAATCATTTTTTATTTAATAGTTTTTTAATTACTAGATATCACACGCATTTCCAAACATCTACAAGTATCAATGTTACACTATTTTTCGTATTTCAAATTCAAGTATTATAATAATTATCGTCATGCTGGGATTAAAATGCGAATCTGTAAGATTATCTTCTTATATTATTTGTTAACAGCGTAGATATTTTAATTCGATTGATTGATGACTACATGACAATAAATGCTAAAATAAAATAAAATAAGTACCTAATAATAACACTATTACGAAAAAAAAATATAGAGTCTACCCTATTGCTTCAATAAGTGTAGGTAATTATTTTAAGGAAAGAAGTTATCTATTCGTCACGTATATATTTTTTCATAAACAATGCTTACTTTCCATAATTGTACTGTGGTTGGGTTTTCTCTTCTTTTTTCTTGATTTTGTTGCTGACCTTGATAAAAGTATAGTTCTTATGACCTTCAAGGACTACCAGAAACGGAATTAATATGTAGCCCTCTCTCCCAGAACTTATTTGTGCCCCTTATAGGATTTATCTTTTCGCACCACTACCACGCATCAGTCATGTATATTGGGTAGTGTAACGTAGTGTAACGGCTATCTGTTGTAAATCTATATTTCGTTCGTTTGTAAATCAAAAAATGGTAAAAGTATGGTCTATCTATTTTAACCTGCAACTATCTTCTAACTTACCATTATTCTAACTCTATTGTACAAATAAATGGATTCAAATCGTGCGTTAATTTTGGGACATCCTATATAACAGTGTTTTTTTTTATATTTGTACCTAACGATAAGGCAGACGGGCCACCTGATGGAAAGTGGTTACCGTCGTCTATGGACATTTGTAACACCAGAGGAGTCACCAATGCATCGCCGGCTTTGAGCTCTTTTTGCACCTTTCTTGAAGAGCCTCATGTCATAGCGCTCTGGGAATACCTCAGGAGGAAGATCATTCCACATCTTGCACGTTCGTGGTAGGAAAAACTGTAGTGAATACGCCTGATAGTTTGTGAAGAGCAATAAATAACTCTCACAGGTTTATGAAATCTACTAGATGTTAATTGAGCGGGCGTGATGTATACTGTCTGAAACTCATCAAACCGCCACACCTGATTCTAGCGCGAAGCAGCTCTTGCGTTACGTTGGAAGGGGTTAGTCACCGACTCACATTTATTTGATGCAATCGTCTTAGTCCTTTATACTTTACATAGAATATTTGTTCCGTGCGAAGTTCACAGATATTCATGGGTGGCAGTTTAAAAAAAAACTGTAAGAAGACCTCTAGGATTGAGAAGATAATGACGATTGATTTTATTCTTTTACTATATTAATCAGTTTCAACCTTTGTATAAAGACTTTAATTTATAATAATATATTTACAGAATTACAGAATCCGTGACTAAAGTCAATTTTTTTACACATTTTATTACGCAAAAATAAGAGTGATCATATTTCTTTTAAATCGAAAAGATTACTTCCACTTTAACATATTTATTATAAGGGAAAATAACAGTAAATCGATAGCAAATATGCCTTTATTTTCCCTCCAATATAATAAAATCAAATTCAATTTTACAATATATTTATAAAAAACAGTGTATTAAACATATCAAATTCTTATAAGTTACAAGACAATAAAACTATAGAACCTATAATAGTTTCTTCATTGAAATAATTATTGGTTTTATTGATCTTATTTCAAAATATGCATTTAAAAACCCTTTGTCTCCAAATATCTATTCGAAAGACTTAACAAAAATCCAAAAGAATACGATAAACTTCAATATATACAACGGTAACTATATTTAATACTAAAAAAAACTATATCCTATTTATGCTAACATTAGTATGTGTTTTAGAAATTTTCTCAAAAAGGCAAAAATCCACAAAAAAATAATAATGCTTTCACAGGTTTATCATCATCATTGCTAAAGTATTTTTTACAAAATTAGTTTTTTTTCTTAATCAAATTTATTTTAGTACAATCTTAGAAAATAATTTGCCTTATAAAAAATATAGCAAATAGTTCTAAAGTCGGCGATCATAACAGAACACTTTTCCGACGTCATGATACAGTAAAATATATAATGTCGAACGCCGATCCCAGAACTATGCACTAAACCAACATTTATGTAATTCATTAGTTACTCTTCTGAAGAGTTCAAGTTGGTGGTTATATTATTTGTAAAAAAGATTTTTGTTACAGTTAGTTTATAAATTAATCTACATTTAGTTTTCTAAACGATCCGGGTATTCCTAAGTATTCTTCGTTAAACTTTTCCGATGTCCGTTTTGATTCGTCGGTCACCAGTTTATCTAAATCTTCAATAATTTTCAACGCTTCTTTAGTTTTGAGTGTATCCTTCCATTGTACTGTAAGATAAACGTTATATTATTTTTATGTAATTAAAGAAGCAAACTAACCTTCTAACCGTCTGATTTTGCGTGCTCCGTAACATTTGATTGCAGAATTCCAATAATTTTGCAATCAAATCCAAATTTAGATATTTTTCTGAGTTCGACAAATCTGTTACTTCTTCTAAAGAATAACTTTTTTCGGTTGAGTTTCTGTCCATTTTAAACTCTTTTAAAATTTAAACTCCATCAACATGGCTTAAGAAAATATGGTGATACCTTCAGAAAGCATCATGAAGATTTCTACCAACTTTTCTTCTATTTGGCTTAATAATACTTTCATGTAGATATTACCTGCTAATTTAGAACAGCTGACTTCATCACCGTCATAATCTACAGGCAGAATTTCTTTAGCTACATATTTATGAAGATCCTCATACGTGCGATGTACATGCAATCTACTTGCCACCTTTTCTCTGAGGGCTTGTTTTAGTACAAACACTACTTTATCCACGAAGGGAGGTGCATTTAAAATGTGAATACCATTTATTTTTGTTCCGTAGCCTTCCTGTAAATAAGTAAACATTTTAAGTCCATCCAATAATAAACTTTTACAAATAATGAAATACATTTATTTGAACACAAGAGTGACCGATTCCACAAAGAACAGGAGTCCACGTTATGATAATTACAAATGCACTGCCACGAGAATAAGTTCGTTACGTTCTCTCTCTACCCTCATATCATTTGCATCATCATGCATCAGTGTATTCATGCTAAGTATCTTGAATAGGGAATCCCCTATTCAAGATACTTAGCATGAATACACTCTAAGGTAATTACACATAAAATAAATCTAAATACCTACACCAGTAGTATATTAACTAGTTACTAACTTAATTAAGTAGGTACGAAATAAGCTTACAAATGTAACTTATTAATATATGACGCAAAAACTTGGGATCCATTTTAAGGCAAATTACGCGTGCGTATGAAATTTGGCACGGTTATACTTTATACAAAGGGGGGCTACATGATTCTAATAGTTTTTTCAAATAATGCATAAAACATTCATATAATCAACTAAGACACATTACACACACATAATACTATAAAACAGATATCTTTGTCAAAGTACCCGTCATTGCTTTTAAATGCAGCTTAGTTTATGGAGAAAGAGGTTCCTATTATCGGTTGTTTTTAATTTAACTCGAAAATTAATCGAAATAATTAAAAAACTATTCGTGCTACTTTGGACAATATCAAGTGGTTTTTTCGATCAATTACAGCTGAATTTTGAGGGTTGCGATGGGTGACTAGTATTTCATAATACAGAAGTAGCAAATGAGCATGCTATCTACCCGATGGTAACAGGCCACTGCTGCCCATGGAAATATTATGGAAGCTACCTATACATATAGAACCAGTGTTCAATCTGAACTCAATCACTAGGAACTAATATGGTCACCTTATATAAAAGTGAGCCGGCAACCACACCATTTTTTTTATCTGACTGAAGTAGCAAACGAGCATGTAGTCCACCTGATGGTAAGTGACCACCGCCGCCCATGGACATCTGTAATGAACTACAGAACATGGATTCCGTCTGAAGTCACTCATATAATTATGCGTTGCTACTCCCGAGGATTATGATGGTCGCCTCATGTGAAAGTGTGCCGGCAACCACACCCTTTTATCGAAACGCAAGAAATCCTTTACGCTAGAAGTAAGTGTGGCGGTGGTACATACTACCCTGGACGAGGTACACTGGTTCTACCACCTTAAAAATAATGAATACTTCATATCAACGTCTTTTTAGCTTTTTATTAGCTTCACCTGTATGTTTGTTTGTATGTTTGTAACCGACTTCTTTGGGCGCGATTTTGACCCACTTTAAACGGCCAGAGTTCGTTCAAACTTTGTAGATTTATTGAGGACCGATGACAATACACTAATTTAATAAAATTATTATTAGCTTCACCTGTATGTTTGTTTGTATGTTTGTAACCGACTTCTTTGGGCGCGATTTTGACCCACTTTAAACGACCAGATTTCGTTCAAACTTTGTGGATTTATTGAGGACCGATGACAATACACTAATTTGATAAAATTATTCCATTTTTTAATTTGCAAAATATGATTTTTGTTAATTTATATATTTTTCATCCATAGTCGATAAGGTAAGAAAATAATTAAAATTTTCTATAATTTTTCTCTACTTTCTTCGCATCATGAGTCGTGCAATAGTTTAAAATTAAAAAAACAAGCTATTATAAATAATCCAAACTAAAAAGTAGAAAATAAATAATAGTTAAAAAAAACTAAAAAAACACGCTTTTTATAGAAAACCGAACTAAAAAATAGAAAATAAATTTAAATGAATTTAAATTAAGAAAATAGTGTTAAAAAATTCAATTAATATAAAATATTAATAGTGTGAATAAAAAAAAAATATTTTATTTAAAAAAAAGCGTGGGGTGCATGGTGTCAATGGTTATAGATATTTTATTGACAGATATGAGTAGAGTGATTATCATTTCGATAAAATCTTAAAAAGCACCCCACCCTTTTTTTATAATAAAATATTTATTTTTATTCACACTATTATTATTTTATATTCATTGAAATTTTTAACACTATTCTCTTAATTTAAATTCATTTAAATTTATTTTCTATTTTTTAGTTCGGTTTTCTATAAAAAGCGTGTTTTTTAGTTTTTTTAAACTATTACTTATTTTAAATATTTTTATATTAAAAAAATATCCATTAGTTACCGTGCACAAAAATTCAGCCTTTTTTATAGTGATCGGATTCAATTTGCTAAGCACTCCTATGTGTATATTTTTTAAATCCAAGATATAGGTGTCTGATAAACTGTAATCATAGTGTAGTCTATATTCACCAATCTGAAAAAAAAAATTAAACTAAAATATCTTAGTGACCTACTAAGATATTTTAGTAACTTAAGATACTTTTGCCAATCTTCCATAGTCACGTCTTATTGCTCGTGACTGTACTATCAATATAATGACGTCATCGCTCCTTAATATGATTAATTATACATACCAAAGCACAATACCGTATATACGTTAAAATGCTGAAATCTTCTAATTTGTCTGTAACAAGTTGTGTTATCATGACTCTTGACTGGTCTGTAGGACACAGTTTAGGAAGCGCTACGAAATTACTGAAAATATATAAAAAAATGATGTTATATAAAATTATATTAAATGATATATATATACTATATGTATATGTATTATATAGAATAGCAAACGATCAGGAAATCAACCTGTCAAATCACTGCAGATCATAGGCATCTCTAATAAATAAACATAACATAAAGTACCTTTATACAGAACAGAGATTTAATCTGTAGTCAATCACAGATGCGTTATAATCGCTCTCCTCGGAAAACCCAAGAGCTGCGTCATGCTAGTAATATTTGTGGCTTTGATATTTCTAGTTGGACCGTTTTAGTCCTACACTTTGATGCTAATGCAAAGCTTTTAGAAAATAAAACTGTAGTTTTAAATAATTTAATAAAAAAAAACGTCTTAATAACAGGCTTAAAAGAGTATAGTTAATTATGAACTTGGTATAATTGATTAGTCAGCAATGAACCCAAAGTCATCGATTTTTTCTTTTGTTTTGTAAAAATTAAAATAGTGTTCAAGCCTGCAGTCCATCAAACGTTGGTCAAAATGATTGAAAGGACGTCAGTGGTCCACCTGATGATGATAATGACTATGGACATATATGGACATATGGACTATAACCAATTATCGAAATCATCGCGAATCATTTGTAAGCGACTCCACATATAACTTTTCTACTAGTTAAGGAAGGGTGACGTGAAAGTGATTGAACTGTTTGTAGTTCGAAGGCACCACCATCACATGTACGTACTCGTCCGATGTATTCCTACGTGGTCCTTGACAGTATTAACACATAGATAGACTTTAGGGAGGGAGGGAGGGATAAGATCAAGTTTATTTGGAGTAACTTCCAGATACCAAAGAGGGGCTATGGTGGCCATTGGCTATCTATGGAACTATACTGGTTCTACTAGTTATTATTTCTCACACATCTTAACGAACTATTTCAATCTTCTTGTCACACTAGCTGCTGTTATGTTTTGTAAGGGTCCACCAAATTTGTGATGCAGAGTACATAAAAAAGTTATTTCTTTTTAATTATTACTTACACAATATCCCAAAACTTCTCAAATTCTTCTACACTTTTATACAAGCAAATATCTGGCATCATCCCTCTTGTGGTGCATAGTTTATCAATTTTCTTCTTAGCTCCTTCAACTGATCCTCTAGAGCGAATAAGTATACGTTCCAGCATATTATGATCTGAAAAGAAAATATACAGAAGGTTTAAATTTGTATTCTCGTACGATTTTAGATTAATACTAGCTGACCCGGCAAATGTTGTTTTGCCATAGAAATAATAAAAAAAAAATACGGGTGAACAACCCTTATAACTAAGGAGTATGAAAAACAGATGTTGACCGATTTTCAGATCTACTCAATATGCTCACAAAATTTCATCAGAATCGGTCAAGCCGTTTCGAAGGAGTACGGGAACGTTGGGACATTGTGACACGAGAATTTTATATATTAGACTATATTTCGCTGAATCATGACGATAGAACAGTGTTCAATACGAGCGCCGATGTTGATTAGGTATATGTATTATTAACTAAATATAAATAAATAATCTCATCAACCCATTGGCCCACTGCTGGGCACGGGTCTTCTCTCAGTATGAGATAGTTTAGGCCATAGTCCACCACGCTGGCCAAGTGCGAATTGGTGGACTTCACACACCTCCGAGAACATTTTTTTTTTAAGAACTCTCGGGTGTGTAGGTTTCCTCACGATGTTTTCCTTCACCGAAAAGCAGTGATAATTAATTTATAATACGCACATGAATCAGCGGTGCATGCCTGGGTTTGAACCTCGGACCTCCCGATCGAGAGGGCAAGTTTCAACCTTTAGGCTATCACTGCTCATATATGTGTGTTAAGTGTCTCAGTTAATAATACATATATATGTATTATACATACATATATATGTAATAATACATATATATGTATTATTAACTAAATATAAATAAATAATAACTATATATAAATCAGAAATTTCACCGTAATTAACCAAACTTATGAACTGAATGCTGTGTTACATTCATCGTTTTTGTTCAAAATAGTTTAATTATATTCTCCAGTAAACAAATAAAATGATATAAAAACTATGCTGCTATAAAGTTAAGTTCAAATACTTGGTCAAAATGTTTATTAACCCCTTAAAGAGTAAAGTTAAAAGTATTTTGAAAAAATCATCAAATTTGATATAGCCTTAATGAAACTTAGTATTTGGCTTTGGGGTTCAATATAATGGTGTGTTGACGAAACGGGAGGTGGGGGGGGGGATGTCCAGCAATGGATTTTAATAGTCTAAACAGTCTTAATGAATTATAGTTTGCAATCGATGTCGTGGGTTGTGCTAGTCTATGCTTTGTCGGAAAACAGTCCAAGTGTTTGATGACAGACAGTCATGTCCGAATCTTATAGAAAACGAATAAAACCGACCAAGTTTGAAGTTTTTTTTACCAAGTCAGATTAGAGCATAAAGGGGTTCCGTACCATAATTTAAAAAATCTGTTTGTTCCATGGGAACCCCACTTAACTATTACATTATTATTTGTTGTTATTACAGCAACAGAAATTCATCATCTGTGAAAATTTCAAATGTATAGTTACCACGGCTCATTATATAGCCTGGTGACAAACAGACAGACAGGCGGACAGCGGAGTCCTAGTAACAAGGATCCGTTTCTACCCTTAGGGTACGGAACCCTCAAAAGCAAAACATACTTATGTATTTTTGGGCTTCAACCAAATGCTCCTGTTTTTTGCACCAATCTTCGATAGCGTCCAGGCATTCCTGGATCATCTTAGCGTCACGCAGACCGTAGAAATCCCGCACCTTCTTCAGCTCTTCTGCAGTGATTATTATCAATGGGTGGTACGGTACCGTCTCCATTTTTATTCCTTAAAATTGTTTTAAACAAGAGTATTAATTTATTTATTCAAAAGTAATTAAAAGCTAATAAAAACTGTTTACGTGTTCATAATTAATATTCAACAGCATATATGCTGTTTTTTTATGATGTAACCCTTTTTTTGTATGCACCGTATATATTTTTGGTTTATTATAAATCTTGAATTATGTTAACTCGTTTTTTTCCAACTAATTTAAAATTACTAAAACTAGGTATATACTATATATACTATACTATACAAGGGTAATCGTAGTTTGGAAAATCATTTTGAAGATGGTAGAACATTTCGAGGTTTGATGGCACCAACGCTACGTCTATTAATTAGTGCACTGCTAGTTGCGGTTGTTCTGGTTTGAATGGTGTGATAGCAGAGTCGTTCTTATCTTTCTTTTATCTGGTTGAAGTAGCACAGTATGCAGTTAATGATGGTGTAGCGACCACCAAGAGATGACACCACTAGAACGATCTTCCACAACTCGTCAACAGATGGCGCTACTAGTATTCTGAATCACGCTAACGAAGTATTCTCAGAATCCTGCATATATACAAATTCCGAACGGCTGTCGGAGCACGGCCGCTCCCCAGGTATGATCACCTAGCCTGGCGGGATCTCACCCCAAAATGTTAAGTGGTCAAAACCACCCATGGACATGTAGACAGAGGTTCTATTTGAAGTGATTGATATTGGATACGTAGAAACGCATATTGTTTTGAATAGCAACTCTCTTATATAAAAGTGAGCCGGCAACCACACCAGTCCACCGATACGCAAGAGTTTCTTCATTCTAGAAATAGTTGTGGTTCTATTCTAGACCAAAAAGATGCAACCGCATCAGCCTGGTCGAACTTTACTGTATCTACCACGTGATAAAGACCAGGAATAGTGATTCATCTATGGCCAATGCAAATTGTTAGAATAACTGCATATTGGTCTTTACACTTACTAGTAACTTTACAGCTCCAACGGGTTTGTATGGCGAGTCTTAACCTCAAGCTGTCACAAGACTTTATAGTATGGAAATTAGGGGTGGCGGTTTCTAGATATTCCTCCTTCGCTAGAGAGAGAAACGGTTGCGGACCCAGCAGCAACCGGAGTTCAGGCCTTTTTCCTCCGATTAACTGGAGACTGCGGCTGACCCAAAAGGCACTTTCTGTAGGGTACGAGGGGATACCCCGTGATGGTTGTGCTGTAATAGGGTTCTCGTCTCCCCCAGCGGGGACACCTCCCCGGTGGAGAGTGGGTTCACCTTACCGAAGGACGATGACTACTATCTTATCATCAGGGTAGTCTAGTACGTCTATGTAGAGTCGGGGAATCCTTGTCAGAATTGTAACTGGCTGCATTGACGATAGATAAAATAAAAAAAAAAATCCAAAACTAAACTATTCTGCAAATGTAGTAGTACTTGCGACTTCCTGCTAATGAACTATAATAATTTTAATTTATTGGACCTTTACAGTTTAGCCTTGGATATTGTGTTCCCTTAATGAAGGTATAGTTTCCGCACCTGGCGGGATCTTAGTGACAGCTGCTGGCAATAGAAAGTTTCAACCCCAATTTCATATCTAAGGAAACGAAATATCAAAAAGTATATATTGTCAATTTGTAATGCAACCCAATAGTATAAATTTAAACTAACTTCTAGACTATAGAATTTATATACAGCATTTCAACAACACAGATGAACTGTCATTGTTAGGGTAATTTCAATGTCGTCCCTGTAGTTCCAGCGTTAGAATAGGGCTACGGTATCTCCTACCTGTCGTAAGAGGCGACTAAAAAGGGCTTCGGGGTTGCGAGTGCCTAGAGTGGGATGCTCGAACCGGCCCAGCCGCCCATCTGTGAGGAACCCGATGGAGCAACGTGCTTGGAGGACTCCGGTTGCGTTCATTTGTAGATCCCGGAGTCCTCTTTGTAGCGGCGAGGACAGTCACTGGGGGGGTTTTAGTGCGGTAAAAATCCCACATAACCCTGCATCGCTCCCATGTATGTTGCTTAGGAATAGGAATAAATAGGCGGCAATGGCCACTAATAATCAGATGGACTGCTCGTATTCTACTTCAATCTTAGAAATAAAATACAAAAAACTTGATTTCGTCAACAAATACAGTGGGATAGTGATGGGTCTATTGACCCACGGTCGTTGTTCAACAAACCGCATCATACTACCGAGAAATGCCTACTGTATAAAGTACAAATATTTTTGAAGCTACATTTTTTGCAACGACGCATTTTAACGTAATTAGGATGTACATACAACGTCGTGTATAAATTAATTTATTAAAGATTGTTATCATATTCTCACATTACCTACAATACGTAAGCGACAAGCAAAAACCTGAATTTTGACTTATTTTTTTATTAATTCAAGGTATACCTGTCTTGTTTAATTGAACAATTAGCACAGTAGTGTTTCGTCCCTGTATTTTCAGGATCAGAATAGGGCTACGGCCATGCCTGTCGTAAGAGGCGACTAAAAGGGGCTTCCGGAGTTGCAGGCGGCTAGAGTGGGAGCTCGAACCGTTCGGTCAGGCGATCCCGGGAAGGACGGCGGTATATGTGGTCGCATACCGTTGTAAAGACAAGACGGAGCGGTGGGCCCAGCCGCCCATCTTGGAGGAGCCCGATGGGGCAACGCGCTCAGAGGGTTCCGGTTGCGCTCGGACCGAGTTCCCGGAGTCCTCTTTATAGCGCCGAGGACGGCCACCGGGTTGGTTTTAGTGCGGTAAAAATCCCACATAAGCCTGCGTCGCTCCCACGGCGTCGGGTACCTTTTGAAGGTTTCCCCCTCAAAAACAAAAAAAAACTCAGTAGTGTTTGTTTGGAGTAAAAATACTATACACAATAATTACCGTAATTTATACAATATTATTTACATTTTAATGTACACTTTTCTAAGATATTTTAAATATTAAAATATGTAAGCGCACTAATATGCACTAATTAGTTAGTATACTTCTGACTACCATTAATGCTGCATCCAAAGATGTTCTGTTCTATACATCCACGGAACATAACTTGGTACCACATATTAATTTTTTAACGTTAACCCATTTTTATAATTATATCATTTATTTTTTGTGTTATCAAAGTAACAAGATAGTGTGTTATCAATATAACTTGTAACTTTTTGTACCTAAGCCCGATATTATTTTAAGCCCGATATTTTGACGAATACTTCGGACATTTTTGACGTTATGGGTTTTCATAGTAAGAGATTGAATGTTTTATTTCGTTTATTATATATGTGCTTGTGTCCAATGCACGGTAGTGTGTGAATTTGTTTGAGTTGATTTTACGTACTTTTATGCATTATTTGACAAAAATATTAGCATTTAGAACACCTTCTGTACATCAATTACAATCGTGCTAAATCTCACACTCCTCCGTCTGCGGCAAGTTTCTTAAAAACATATTCCAAGTTTTTGCGTTACGTATAATTGTTGTCACATGAATTTAAATATAATTATGTACTAGTGTACAAATAAATATAATAAATATATAAATAAAACAGATAGAGCTTTCTATTTATTTATTAATTTTTGAAACACTTTAAGCTAAGGGTTACAAGGGTAAACTTAATGCCTAATGGCATTCTCTGCTAGTCAACCCTGGGCGATAGCGATTATTTGTGGAAGGTATATAAAAAAGTAAGTATAAACTATTAATTGTTAAAATAATCATACAATATTAAATTCTATACCTATGCATAGATCATGGATCTCTTGGTAACTAATAGATGTCTTTTGTAAGTTGTTAAATAGGCCTATGTTTTACATTTTGAGGGGACAATTGGACCTACCTTTGCAAAAAGGAACCAACTAGTTTTGCTATTGTTATAAAAAATGTTGATGATTTTCAATAATATCATATAAGTATACATAAAATAAATTATTTTTGTGTAACATTGTAAATAGATTTTATTAAAATTGACCTAAAAATATCGATCCTCGATCGAGAGGTCCGAGGTTCAAATCCAGGCACACACCACTTATTTATGTGCGTATTATAAATTAATTATCACTGCTTTTCGGTAAAAGAAAACATCGTGACCTACACATCCTACAAACCCAACCTACCCACCCGAACGAAACCTACACACCCAAGAGTTCTTAAAAAAAAAAAAAAGTTCTCAAAGGTGTGTGAAGTCCACCAATTCGTCCTTGGCCAGCGGGGTGGACTATGGCCAAAACTCTCTCATTCTGAGAGAAGACCCGTGCCCAGCAGTGGGACAATAATGGGTTGACGTGACCTAAAAATATACAGTTTACAAAATTTTTCCAAAAATGACTTTTTCTCAAAACTGTCGTTGTGTGGATTGATTCTGTTTTTCATAAGTAGGTCCAATAATTTTCATCAATTCTCATTAAATCTCATAATCAAGGAGAAGCAGTGTCGGAGTGTATATTAAAAGATAGATGGAGCAGGAATATTAAAAAAAAAAAAATTTTCTTTTCTTGATAATATAGATGGGCCCCTAGAACAAAATCGTATATGAAAAATTACCAATTTACAGTATGAAGCTTTGTTGATTGTAATAGTTGATTGCAATAGCTATTTAGGAACTTATTTAATAAGTTTCTAAGTAGCGATTATAATGATTTTCCACAGATCATCTTTCTTGGCGTAACTAATCAATGTCCACAATATTTCTAAGCTTCAAACTGTAAATTGGTAATTTCTCACATGCGATTTTGTTTTACGGGCCCGTCGATATAATTAAGTAGCCGTATATAATGCTTTGATTTGACGTACTGCTTAATGCGTAATTTTCGTTTTTGTACACAACTAAAAACATCTGTCCGTTATTCGCAATTTTTGATGCTATATTTGTTTATATACAAATCGAGACTTTCATTAAAATGAAATCAGTAGCTTTTAATTTTTGAGAAAATTATTTAAGACTACAGCAGTCTACAAATACGAAAAACCGTAAATATTAAAAATATAAATAATATAAATAAATATAAAGTCACGATTATTCTATTAAGGTTCGTATATTTATTTACGTACCTACTTAAACGAATCAAAAAAAGTTCTAAGATTATTTAGCCAATCAAGTGTCCAACCCATTATTGTCCCACTGCTGGTCACGGGTCTTCTCTTATGGGAGAGTATTAGGCCATAGTCCACCGCGCTGGCCAAGTGCGAATTGGTGGACTTCACACACCTGTGAACTTTTTTTTTAAAGAACTCTCGGGTGTGTAGGTTTCCTCACGATGTTTTCCTCCACCGAAAAGCAGTGATAATTAATTTCTAATACGCACATAATTTTAAAAAAGTCAGTGGTGCGTGCCGGGGTTTGAACCTCGGACCTCACGATCGAGAGGGCAAGTTTCAACCATTGGGCTATCACTGCTATTATTATGTGTGTGTAATGTTATTACCAACAACATTGATTACTACGATCTGAAATGATTGTTTAATCTTCCACAATCGTCTAATATTCTGATATCGTACAAAATTTAATCTGTAATTATTTTTGGATTACCCGACTGCGTTAGAAAAAAGGTAGTGTTTTCGAGCTTATTTATGTACCTATGTCTAGTCAATTTCATTGGCACTCGCTACCGATCAAATTGTAACATATGAAATGTGATAAAAATATTGATAAAATTTAATTGTGAGACTTGAAATATTTGAAATTTCGATAAAAATAGCTCAATAACCGTCCTTCAAATAATATATTACAATATACACAGAGACTGGCTGAGCGATTTCATTCATAAATAAATTGTATTTTCAGCGTGGTTTAAATAAAATAAAAATGTGACTGAATGATCTTTTCAAGTAATAAATTCAACAAAATGAATTCCAAAAACAGAAACAGGATATAGTTTTTGCCCCGTTTCAAAAATGCAAAATTAGTTCTAAGTAGGAAAAAACGCATCTTACCTTTACAGTACAAAACAACGAACAAAACAAGTGCTATCGTCCTACGGTTGTACGGTACTGACTTTAGTTTTATGCTTAGCACATATAATACTAATGTAAACGAATCATTTTTGAATAAAGGACCGATTAGAGGCAGACATATGAATTGCTTTAAGGCGAAACGCGTTATTGACAAGACGGCGAGCCGCGGGCTGTCGCGGCTTAGCACGTCTTAAAGAGTGAGAATTCCTTTCTTTCTATTATAACAGGTGATAAAACCAATGTAGTTCAACCAAAAACGTAAGCAGTTCATGCATTTCGATGAAAGAGTTTGGTCGCCGACACACTTCATTTAAGGTGACCATCTTAGTCCTAGCAGTGTAATCAGTGCAAGGCAACTGTGATTGACTTTAGATAGAACCTAAATCGTATGTGAAGTTGCTAACAGATGTCCGTGGATGGCAGTGAACATCAAGGTGGACTACATGCTCGTTGGTTTAATCTTATGAGAAAAGGAAGTGTATGTACTTATGTACACGCGTTAAAAGTTATACTTCTTTGGCGTAACAAGATAAAAATCTTTTCGCCTTGTTCTACGTTTGTAGTAAAAGCGACACTAACAATAGAAATAATCTAAAATTGTTGACTACCGCTAACTTCAGGGTGTCGTTTTTTCGTGACGGTGTGCGTGCGCGCATCATAAAAATTTACTCTCATCATTATCCCTAACGCGCCAAAAAAAGTATAACTTAAAAATATATTTTTCTATTATCATAGTACAGCTTAAAATCATCTTATTGTAATAAACCGGTGTCAACCCACTCTTATATGAGACAACCATCTTCATTCTTAGGAGTACCATTACGTCCATTATTGCTATCGGATAGAACTCGTATTTTATAATTAACTAGTTGACCCGGCGAACTTCGTTCCGCCTAAATAATGTTATTTTATTTAATTAGGGATGACTGAGAGTGTTACAAACTTAGGAGTAGACAAATATGATCAGAAAGCTTCGAACTGCTAAGCTATCGGGAGTTACACATGTTATTGTGAGTCAACCATAAAAAATACACATATGATGTTGTGGAATATTTTTTATATAATTTTAAGGAGAAGATTTCCGTCATACATGATTTCTGTGTAGCTTTAACCATTAAGGTTGCACACGCAACGGAACCTTAAAAAATGGAGTAACTTCTCCCGTTTTCCCAACATTTATCTTTACTGCGTTGCTCCTATTGATTGTAGCGTGATGAAATGTATACTATAACCAGCTCAGGAGTATGAAGAATAATCCTGCCAAGTTTCGTTAAAATCCGTCGAGAAGTTTTTGTTTCTATAACGGTTATACAGACAGACAGACAGACAGACAGACAGACAGACGGACAGACAGACAGACAAAAAAATTACTGATTGCATTTTTGACATCAGTATTGATCCCTAATCACCCCCTGATAGTTATTTTGGAAATATATTTCTTGTACAGAATTGACCTCTCTACAGATTTCTTATAAGTATTACCTTCAGATAGAACTCCTGTTTTATAATTAATTATCAGACCCGCGCGACTTCGTTCGCGTAAACCATAGCCTCCCAAACTCATTTCGTCTAACGTCCACTTTGAAAATCAATTATTTTGTAGCGCCACCCATTTTCTTTCACCTTAAAAACTTTAATATCTGTCACGATTGGAAATTAATTAAACGTATCAGCGTTGCCAGATATCCCGACTTTTAAATCAAAATAAAGCTCAGTCCCGTCAGTCAGTTTGTCGACCAAACAAAAAGGTCGCAAAAGCTTTACAAATTCAAGTCAATGCCTGCAGTCTGTCGATCAAAAAAAGGGTTGCAAAATTGGAGTATCCGAACCCCCTTTTAGTCACATCAGCGCCCTTCCAATTTTTCTGAGCCTCTTATCCGCCCCACTCTAGGCCTCCAGCATCCAGAAGGGGGCGTGCGTTATCGCCCACTTTGGGAAAGACTGACTAGACTGATTATACTTTAATATTATCTATCTATAGACATTACACATTTGTGAACCACCTATGTAACGTAATAAATATTATTACTAACCGCTAAGTACTTCCAAGCAAAAGCCAAATATTAAATATTAGGGGCTGATTATCCAGAACTCGTCAATATTTTTTTACATTTTATCAAATAACTAAGCCAAATACCAAGTTTCATCCACGTAGCACCAAAATTGACTGACTTCAGAGAAAAATTCAAACCCTATTTAACCTTCTTAAGGGTTGAGTTTTTGAAAACGGTAAAAACAAATTCTCCATTATTTCAAACCACTTAGCTAAGTACTAAGTTTCAGTGAACTTGAATCAAACCAAGATACAGTCCTTCTTTTACCACCATAGATAGGGTTTGATTATGCAAAAGCGGTATAATATATACTCCGTTACATTAAACCATGAAGCATACACAATAAGTAACATTGGGCTAGCATCAAAATTGGAAGAATTCAGAAATAAATGTCAACCCCATATTTCACCCTCTTAAGGGTTGATTTTCCACAAACGGTACAATCTATATTTCAAAATATCAAACCACAAAGGTAAATACTAAGTTTCATTAAGGTAGCATTAAATTCGCGGACTTTCATACAAACGTTCTCTCCCACTTTTAACTCCTTAGGAGTTGAATTACGAAAAATGCTTTCGTAGTGTTCACTTACATTATAAAAATAAACTTTGTAAGAAATTTTAAGTTTCTAGGTACAGTAGTTTTGGCTGCACGTTGACAAGTCAATAGTTAGTTCAGTACTCCCTTTTATATAATTGTATAAATAAATTACCTACTCATAGAACTATCCCAGAGCGGCAGTGACCGCCTGGCACCGGCACCGGCACTGATCATGCTACTTCTATCATATAAAATAAGCTTAATATAATAACATGGACTATAAACGTATTATTATGAGCTATAGGACATGAAAACCTCGTATAAAATATCTAATAATTGGTTACTAATTATATTGGTTATTAAAAGACGTGTCAATGAACATTACCTCCGTCACACGTAGTCATTAGATTTTGAGTTAAAAAAAAACTTCTATACGACTTAGGAAAAAAATGCAATGAAACCATACAAATCCGCTCAAGAGGTCATGTACCAATCTGGTGGTAGTGTGAGAAAACATACTGTAACTAAATATTGAGCAATATTTGTAAGTGCCTCTGTAGGCCTTTAAAAAAATTAAGACAGTGATAAATTAAAGATATTGTAAAACTGGACTGGCAACCCCTTAATACGCATTGTGGCTTAAAATAACAATTCAGTTACAAATATAATTAATTTACTTAATATAAAAACTGTGTGAATGAGTTAATAAGTATTTATTGTTTGTCTATTTGAATATAGTAGGTACTTTTGAGTTTCGGCATAGACAATTTTCTGTAATATTTAATTGTACTTTTGTAAATAAATCCTTGTTACATGATTCAAACATAACAATAGGTACTTAATACTGTTGTTATTATGCAGGAGTAGATGTGTTGAAAAGTTTGGTTACTATAATGAAACACGAACGCAGCTAATTAGCACATTAATTCTCTAGGTGTTCAATATTTGCAGTTCCAGAATCAGAATAGGGCTACAGTATCCCCTGTCTGTCATAGGAGGCGACTAAATGGGGGTTCCGGGGTTGCGGGTGGCTAGACGACCCCGGAAGGACGGCCGTATGCGTCGTGCCGTCGTAAAGACTAAACGGAGCAGTGGGCCCAGCCGCTCACCTGGGAGGAGCCCGATGGGGCAACGCGTTGAGAGGACTCCGGGTGCGTTCCTTTGGAGATATCGGATTCCTCTTTGTAGCACTGAGAATCGCCAGGGTTTTAGTGCGGTATAAATTCAACATATCTTTGCTTTGCTCCCGCGGCGTCGGGTACGTTTTGAAGGTTTCCCCTCAAGAAAAAAAGTGTTCAGGATTTTAGAATAAACACAAAAAATAAGTTTTTATATATATTTTTTTAACAATCTTTACTTGGTTTACATAGTCAAATTAAAATATCACATAAGTCAAATTTCGGTACGATATTATACATAATTTTATATCTGTTTCGTGGTCACAGGACCCTTATGTGTAGTTGGGGAAACGCTAAGGAGGCTGGGGTCGCCGGTAAACCAGCGAAGATGTCGACTTAAAGACTAACTAGATCCACATTTATCAATTTGTAATCAACTTCCCGAAGGAAACTATTCCTCACATATGTATATTTTAATGTATGTTCGGCGACTACGTCGCGACGCTGCAACCGACCGACCCGATTTAAACGGCATTTTTTGCGGCTAGTGAAACAAGAGGTTCTACATTATAAAAAAATGAATTTTTTTTCCAAAGAAAATTGGAAAATTTTGTTTTCTTAACATCTTCAATTTCTTACTACTCGACGTACTTACTTTTGGCCTTCAAGGAATACCACGAACGGAAAAAATATGTAGCCGTCTCTCCCAGAGCACATCTGTGCCATTTACAGAATTCAACCACCTCCTCCACGAGGTCACGAATATATTGGATTTTATAGCAGAATAATGTAAGTTCATGTGCAAATTAAAAAGTAGTAGTTTTAGTAAAAGTAGTAGGGTCCATCTTCTCATTTATCACTTTTACTACTACTACTATAAAAAAAAATTGCGAATAGAAAACGCCTGAATATTTGCAAAGAGCAATAATTCTTTGAACTGTGTGAAATCTACTAGTCTGCAATTAAATAGGCGTGATGTTGGCGATCTAAAACTCTCTTAACTTTGAGAGAAGACTCCTAGAAGTGAGACATTTGACGATTGATATGTTGAAATTTTCGAATTGAAGCCTTCGAAATAAATTAAGTTTCATTGAAAACAACTTAAACAGTGTATGCTACTTAAAAAAATCTATTAATGTTTATTTGTTCTGTTTCAAGGTCCTTGAATCAACGCCAAACTGAATTGGTGAAATGAATGTCAAACACGTGCACATTTGAAGGCAGCCTAAGGGGCTGTCCATTAATCACGTGAGGCTCAAAAGGGGGGGGAGGGGTCCATAAAAAAATCACGAAATATCACAAGGGGGGAGGGGGGTAAAGTAATAAATCACGTGTACTTATTTTTCGGCAAGCGCGCCTGCCTTTTTCGTACCTGCAAAGAATCTATTTTTTTAGTTTTAAAAAAAATACTGGTACAAGTATCATCTAATTTTATTATAGAAAATTAAAGACTACTATAATAACGTTCAGAGGTAGAGTTATTAAATTCTATAATAAAATTAGGTGATACTTGCACCAGTATTTTTTTAAAAATAAAAAAATAGATTCTTTGCAGGTACGAAAAAATACACGTGATATAGGGGGGGGGAGGGCTAGTCTTAAACCTCACCACGTATCACTAAGGGGGAGGGGGGGTCAAAAAATGCCAAAAAAAACATCACGTGATTAATGGATAGCCCCTAAGCTGGAATATTAGGTACGTGCAAGTAATCCTACCTTACCACACTTCTAACCAGATTAGCAAATAAATTATACTAAGCTGACATTATCTGAGAATAAACTGCAACACAATTTTTATCTTCAGTAAATTTCTAAATTAATCTATATCCAGTTTTCTAAAAGATCCGGAAATTCCCAAGTATTCTTCGTTAAACTTTGCCGATGACCGTTTTGATTCGTCAGTCACCAGTTTATCTAAATCTTGAATAATTTTCAGCGCTTCTTTAGTTTTAAGAATATCCTTCCATTGTGCTGTAAAACCAATAAAAATATTGTTTTATGTAATTAAATAAGCAAACTAGTCAGCAGCTCATTTGATATTAAGTGGTCAGTAATTTCTTTGGTTATCTGCAATCAACCCCAAATACGATAGAAATCTTCCTGAGGTTAAGATTTCCTAAGATGAACTGTAACTACTTCTGAAGATTAAGTTGTTTTTACGGCATTAATATTTATGCGTTGCAACTTTTTTAAGCCTTTTGAATGTTTTATTTCAAGATAATTTGAATGGCAGTGATGCCCCTACGGTCAAACCGTGAAGATTTCTACCTTTTTTCTTTATTATAAATAGGCTTAATTATAAATTTATGTTGATCTCACCTGCTAATTTAGAACAGCAGGCTTCATCGCCACCATAATCTATAGGCAGAATCTCTTTAGGTACATGTTCATGAAGATCCTCATACGTGGGATGTACATGCAATCTACTTGCCACCTTTTCTCTGAGAGCTTGTTTTAATAGAAACAGTACTTTATCCACGAAGGGAGGTGCATTTAAAATATGAATACCTTTTATTTTTGTTCCATAGCCTTCCTGTAAGTAAAAGAACATTTTACGTACATCCAATAATTAATCATTACAAAAATTAATATAATATACATCGTGTATGATTGAGACATGAAACCAGTATTTCCACTAGATGGTAACTGATGACAAGAGTGATCAACTACATAGATCAAATACAAAACAGGGTTTCCACGTAAAGCAGATTACAAATGCACTAACACGAGAATTATGATTCCTACCGATACGCAGAGCTGAATGACTTCTGAAATAGATTTAAAGAGTCAGGCTGTGTTACTCTCATGCTCCAATTTTTCAAGAAGGAATGAATACACTCTAATTACCCGGAAAATAAATTTAAATAACTGCATCATTTACATATTTACTAGGTGTTAATTTACTTATGTAAATACGGAATAACCTTACAATTTTTTTCATAATATGGAAACAACATTCAGTGCACCTGATGGTAAGTGGCCGCTATCACCTATGTACATCTGTAATAAAACCCAGATAAGATCACAGGCCAGAGCTTTACATGAAATTGGCCACGAATGTTTTTCTACCTTTGACAACTAGGTTAGAATGCATGAGATAAGTATGTCTCTCTTAGACACCCTTAGGATAACAACAAAGCAGCGTATAACACTGCAGGTTATTAGGCAGAAATATGTGTAAGGATGGTGCTTCTGAACTCGGACCAAAATCTTTTTTGTTAAGCTATTGCATAGCTTTTATCGCTGTCTTTGAGCGCAGTGACCGAATCAAGAAATTCTGTGACGAAAAAACCTAACACCCCCACTCCGCTTACCATGTAGCGCGGCCGAACGTTCGCTTAACGTGTATGTATATGGACGACAGTACGAAGCTCGCACAGATCGAGACGAGCTGCTCGGAAATTTGTAATGGTTATGGTGGAAACAATGAGATGTGGTAAAGATGTACTTATTGTTGGTTATGGGCTAATGCACAGTGCACTGGGTGGGATACAGCCAAAGGTTGTACTTGCAACATGTGATAAATTATCTTTGACTCCGATTACCCACAGAATCGACCATCACTGCCCGCACATCGGTGCAATGGGAGTCAAACCTGTTTTTTTAAACTGTTGTAACTTTCAGAGTAAATTGCTAAATTGACTGAAAATGATGTCGATTGATAAATAATTAAGTAAATTTTGTGTCAAGGCCGCTGCAAATAATATCTTATTTCAATTTAAGGTTTTATTTCATTTCTCGCTTAACTCCCATTACCCCCTTTTCCCCTACTTCCTCGCCAGAAACCATCTTTCTACTACGTTGGAAAATGATGAAAGATGATAGACAACTTATATCAATACTTTTTCAGAATAGTTCATTATAAAATATATACAATACCGTGGACAAAACTTCAGCCTTTTTTATAGTGAGCGGATTCAATTTGCTAATGAATCCTATGTTGATATTTTTGAAATCCAAAATATATATATCTGATAAACTGTAATCATAATATAGTCTGTATTCACCAATCTGAAAAAAATGTATACTAAAATAATAATAATAATACTATTTATTGTACCAAACAGTAAAGATAACATAGAAAACAAAATTTAAATAACAATACAAAAGGCAGTCTTATCGCTAAACAGCGATTTCTTCCAGACGACCTAAAGGTATGGAGTTATAGTAAGTGATATATATAGAAAGGTGAGGTGCAATAAGAAAAGTTTAGGTAGATAATTAACAAAAACAGAGCTAAAGAATAAATACACAGTCAATGATAGCAATGAACTGATAGGAGAGAGACTACATAAGATGAAGAAACAGGATACCATAAAAGCATAATTATTAAATAAGAGTAAAAAGTGAGTTAGAGTTCAAGGTAGTAAGATTTTACAAGATTTTTGAAAGAGTATAAAGATTGTGCTTTTCGAATAGATACAGGAAGGGAATTTCATAGACGGATAGCTGGAACAGTGAAGGACTTTTTGTAGAAGGAAGTTGAATGGGGAGGAGTGCAGAGGAGAGTAAATTGCTTAGTGAGTTACGGAAAGTACCTAAATGAAGAGTATGAAAGCATACATATGTAAATCTGTTGTAGTGATAACGCTCAACTAAAAAGAAAAACATATAGATCCTATTTTAATAAATTATTTTACAAGTATCAGTGGCGTAGCGTGCCTTGGAGGTACCCCGTATTACTATTAATTGGGACTCAACTGATTTTTGACAAAAGAAAAAGACTCGTGCCTAGCAGTGGGAATAATATATTGGTGAGATACATTCTGCTTTGGGAAACTACATCTACTCGTAGTACAATTTTCCCCACGTATGATTAATAATTATTTTCCATCTACGTATCTTTAAATAGACATGTTAGATACACCCCTTTTCTTTTTAATAAGGTAGTAGGTACGTGCCCATGCACCCTTTAGTTCCGGGACCAGAATAGGACTACGGCATCCCCTGCCTGTCGTAAGAGGCGACTAAAAGGGGCTTCCGGGGTTGCGAGCGGCTAGAGTGGGAGCTCGATCCGTTCAGTCAGATGATCCCGGGAAGGACGGCGGTACGTGTGGTCGCATACCGTCGTAAAGACTAGACGGAGCGGTGGGCCCAGCCGCCCATCTGGGAGGAGCCCGATGAGGCAACGCGCTTGGAGGATTCCGGTTGAAGTCGTTTCGAGATCCCGGAGTCCTCCTTTTTAGCGCCGAGAACGGCCACCGGGGGGGTTTTAGTACGGTAAAAATCTCACATAACCCTGCGTCGCTCCCACGGCGTCGGGTACCTTTTGAAGGTTTCCCCCTCGACAACAAAAAAAAAAGGTACGTGCCCATGTACAGTAGCGGGACATGGAAGTTGCTGCAATTAATATATTTTTTATACATACCAAAGCACAATACCGTAAATACGTTAGAATGCTGAAATCTTCTAGTTTGTCCGATACAAATTGTGATATCATAACTCTTGATTGGTCACTAGGACGCAGTTTAGGAAGTGATACGAAGTTACTGAAAAAATAAAAATAATGATGATATGTAATATATTCATAAGTATATCATAACTTAGACACATACACATAAAACATTAGATAGAATAGCAAACGAGCAAGCAATCAACCTATTAAGTAAGTATTTTACGAGTACAGAACAGAGGTTCTCTTCTGAATTCAACACCAGCGTTACGTTGCCCTTCCACCGAAAAACAAAAACAGCTTTATGCTCAAAATACTTGTGGAAGTAGTACCTCCAGTTGAACCGGTCTAGTCCTACATGATGCTGATGTAAAGCATATAAACTTTAATTAAAACTCAAGTTGTGTATTTGATACAATAAAAAAATCAACCTTAATAATAGGTTCAAATGAGTATAATTAATTATGATTTTGAAGCTAATTGGAAATACGATTAATATTGTCTCATCCAAGCGTCTGTTTCGGCATCAGTTTTAGTCTTGTTCTTGTGATTTTGGCTGTTATATAAATTTTTGTGCGTATCTATTCAATTTATGAGAGAAGAAAAACATTATTTTTTATACTTACACCATTTCAAAAAACTTATCAAATTCTTCTAATCTTCTATGCAAGCAAAGTTCTGGCGTTATTCCTCTTGTGGTGAGCAGCTTATCAATTCTACTTTTACTTCCTTCAACGGACCCTCGAGAGAGAATAAAAAGACGTTCCAAAAGATTGCGATCTGAATAAAAATACGGAAGATTTTAATTTATGCTATAAGACATGTGATTTTATTATTTATATTGATTGAATTAATGAATGGTTTTTAATTTGTAATGGGTAACAAAATTAAGAACTGCTTGTCTTAAGTACCCGTTACATATAAAAATTTACATGTATACACTTTTTTTTCTTTTATTTGACTGAAGTAGCAAACGAGCATGCAGTCCACCTGATGGTAAGTGGTCACTGCCGCCCATGGACACCTGTAATCAACTTCATACAGAACATGGGTTCCATCTGAAGTCCATCTGAAGTAAAATATTAAAGTATTTATTCCTAAATAAAAACGAAATCTAGAATTTTACTCTTTTACTCTTCTTACTATAAAACTGTATTATTTCTACCTTTTTCTGTACGTTAAGTGACAAGACCATGTACACGTATTTGCATTTTACCGAAGGGTAGCCGGCGTTCACCGATTTAGATTCTTTCCTCTGAGTTGAACCTGGAGCTTATAGTGTAAATAAGTAAAACTTTTTTTTCTTTTAGAAGCGCACTGGAACAACGCGCGAGATTTCACGAAATCTAAAAGGTTCAAAATCCTACTTCTCCCTGTTAGGAATTAATTTTCAAATTTGGTGATATCGACGTTCTATTATATTAAGCCATAAGACCAAATTAAAAGTATCGTTGAGCTTGAATCAAAATGAAAGAACTTTCATTAAACTTTCGTTCTCAATTTAACTTCTGTAGGTTCACAAAAGACTACAATCCTATAATGAAATAAACTAAAAACTATTACTGAATTTAAAACTTATATGAACCCATAATTCTATATTTGAACGGAAGATACATTAACTAAAATATACTAGAAAAAAAAGCAATTTCATTCGTTCATCTATACCTAAAACTAACATTTATTTTTAACCTAACAATATTACAGTTATACTAGATGTTATGAATATCTTACAATTTAATGAAATGAAATGAAATGTCTTTATTTTGCGTAGGCCTTCGAGGGCGCTTACAAATTGTCAGTTACATTTATATATATTTTTTTACACTACCACCGGATCGGAACACGACCTCAACTGAGAAGATCCGACAAGAAACTCAGTGGGTTTGTCTTTTTTCTTTGTATATCTTTTTTTAATTTTTTTATTTGCCATCTTGTTTTTATATGGGTAACAAAAGTTAGCTCCAGTATCCTGCCCTAATTTAAATTTTATAAAAAAGTTTAAATACTTTGTGAAAATGTTTGTTCAAAGGCGTCTTTTAGGTATTTGATTTCAGTTCATGAGCCCGTCAGTAATTTATATATCGTCGCTTAAGTTCTAACACCGCGTAACTCAAAATGTGCCCATTTTGAGTTAATGAAATAATGGTATCTCAAAATCATATAGGAACATGTTACATTTGCATAAAAAATATTATTTTAATACAAGTATATTAGTATTTTAAACGCAATATATTATTTGGTAGTTGTAGAATTAAATATAACTATTTGAGACAGTTTATTTGCTCTCCTGAAAAGTTGCTAATTTTGAGATCCACGGTGTTAGAACGACGATATTATTTAATGTGTGACTTCTCAAGGTAAATTATGACAAACTAAATGACTGATGGTATTCTCTACCTTAGGAATACAAAAGAATGTTCTAAATGAGAAACAGAAACAGAAAAATATGAGAACAACTAAAGAAATAGTAAATTCATGGTATTTATAAAAAGGACAAGGACAAAACAATTGCTAAAGATTGTCACATAATGACAATACATACACACAACCACGTACAGACAACCATTCAGCATTTGAAGTCAGAAGATAACCAATTCCGAATCGTACAGTAAATGAAAATCCAAATCATACCTAAGTATACTAGGGCTTCAGCCAAATGCTCCTGTTTCTTGCACCATGCTTCGATAGCGTCCAAGCACTCCCGAATCATCTTGACGTTGTCCAAACCGTAGAATTCCCGGACTCGTTTCTGGTCTTCTGCAGTGACTATTATCAACGGGTGGTACGGCACTGTGTCCATTTTTGTTTCTTAAAATTATTTAAATTAAAACATGAATTAATTTATTTATAAAATAAAATTACGATCATACACATATAACATATTTTTGGTATTAATTTCAATCGAGTATGTATGGCGGAGAAATCTTGAATTACGAAATTAACTCAGTATGCTCGATTGTTTTATAAGATTGAAGTAGCAAACAAGCATGCAGTCCACCTGATGGTAAGTGTCAATGCCGACCATAAACTTCTGTAAGAAACTTGATATAGAACGTGGGTTCTACCTGAAGTTGATTATAGATGCTACTCCCGAGTACTATGATGGTCACCTCATACAAAAGTGAGCCGGTAACCACGGTCGAACTACACTGGTTCTACCACCGGGTAAATTGACGGTGTCGGGTTTCTAGACCCTAGGTCCTCCTTTCTTAGAAAGAGAGAGAGGCGGTTGCAGACCCAGAACTTGCCGAAATTCTGGCCTACCATCTCTGATAAAATAACTGTGGATTGTGGCTGGCCCCAAGGCACCTCTTGTGTGTGTCTCTACTAGGTGTACTAACAGATCTATCTGTTATGCTAGTGTGGTGCACTAGGAATGTACGACCGACCACGCGGGGATTTCTTGTGATGGTTGTGCTAGAATAGAGTCCTCGTTTCCTAATGCGGGGACGGTGTGTGTAATATCTGTTGTTGTTGAGTAAGAGTAGGGTGTGGGGAGTGACTAGCCTCTCCTAGCCAAAGAAAAATGTCTACAGTGATCATATCGTCAAGGTAGTAATATATTTTAGAAAGCTTCTTCATGTATTGAATAATGATGGGCTGCTAAAGATCTTTGTCGAGATCTAAATTACGCATATATTAGGGGCAGCTCGTGTCTATACGCAAGAATCGATTTAGAAGTCTTTGGTATCTGTTAAAAAGCCTTGCATGAGTGAAGTCTAAACTGACGTCAGTCATAATAGGTCTAACGCAAGCTTTAAAATTAAATTATGACGAAATGCCATTTTACTCTACTTGCCCAACATGTGGTAGAAATTTCCTAGTACGAAAGCGGCCATCTTGTTATTTTGATGAGCTGAGTGAAGATTTTGTCTGAAGTGACATCTAGGTATTTGACAGACTTCGACCAAAGGGCCGGCTTGCCGAACGGTGATGTTTGTTTCAGTATATGTTGAGTTCTGTGGGAGCAATCTTTTCTGCCAGAGAGGTAATAAGCCCTTGTGGAAAAATGGACTGCTTGGTTTTTATCCGGATTTCCATCTATTCCCGTTTCCTAAACCTTTCGCATAAAGTGGTGGCCACGGATTGCAGTTTTTAGATGCCAACTGAAAGTTTTCGGTAGAGACCGGTATTATCTGATAACTAGAACTAGTTCCACGTTTGGGTGGCGGGAACATCGTTTGGTGAGTGTGTAGAAGTGGGTATAGGGCGGAGCCTTGGGGGACTCCACCTTATAATGAGCGAAGGAATGAGCGTGTGGCATCTACACGAGATCGCTTCACCAGCAAACTCCAGTTATTATTCCACATTTCACTCATACATTCCTTCGCTACAAATACAAAGTCTTACGGTTTTCGGGAGACGGACAGGAAGTCATATTTTAGGTGGCGCCTTTTTATCTGATATAAGGGCCCTTATTTTGACAGGAAGGTTACGGTGTCGATTGCTCGGCTTTTCTTCCTGTATCCACAAGGATCTCCCTTGTTCCTCCTTTGGACAAATACTCACAGGCGCCTGTGGCCATTTATGCTGCATGTTTGTTTCCTTCTTCCATATTATAAAAAAATACTGATAATATAACGGAAGGGTATTGCCTACCACCATATCAGTTTTTTTTACTACATTCAAATTCAAATTCACTTTATTTGCCACAACATAGTTTAGTACATAGGTCTTAAATTTAGCATTATATTTTCATATGTTCTACCTAATAAGGTGTCCAAATTAGAACTATATTAAATATTTGATAATAGAATTACAATAACAGTGTCACATAAATACACATAATTACAACAATAAATGTCAATGTCAAATAGTAAAAGTACTTCATTACTTCTATTATTCTTTGTCAATATTCAAAATTAAAATAAAAGGAAACTTAGTCGAATTCACTATTAAAATAATCACTTAGGCTATAGAAGTTCCAATTGATGAGCCAAACTTGTAATTTTCTTTTAAATGTATTATATGGTAATTCCTTAAAAATGTTAGGCAATTTATTATAAATTTGAATTACAGACATAGGAGCGTTTCTTTTTATTATTTGTAACCTACAGCTTGGAGTAAACAGTTTGAATTTATACAGTCATTGTTTTTTCGTCTCTTCTTATCTTCTACTTTATTCACTTGTCTCTTTTTATTTTATTTCCTTTACTGGTTTAACCCTTCGATTTTTTTTCTGCACATCCCAAAGGTTAGCTGGTACAGAACGCTTTTTAGGATTAAGCTAACAATAGGCGAGATTGTACTACATATTTTGTATTGGTGCAATAAATTATAAATAAATATATACATAAATAAAAATATGACGGAACGGTATTGCCTTCCGCCATATCAGTATTATTTCGTGCATGCTTCCTATCTATCAATCTAGACATTGGCCTCACCGAATGAAGGTTCTTCCTATAGCCATAAGCAGCTCTAAACCAAATTTTACGTGTAAGAAAACGAAGTATGTAAAAAATTTTATTAATTTGTTTGTTCTCGAGAGGGAAACCTTCAAAAGGACGCCGAGGGAGCGACGCAGGGTTACGTGGGATTTTTACCGCACTAATACTCCCCCGGTGGCCGTTTTTCGGCGTTATAAAGAGGACTCCGGGAACTCGGAACGACTGCAACCGGAATCCTCTGAGCGCGTTGCCCCATCGGGCTCCTCCCAGATGGGCGGCTGGGCCCACCGCTCCGTCTAGTCTTTACGACGGTATGCGAGCACATATACCGCCGTCCTTCCCAGGATCGCCTGACCGAACGGTTCCAGCTCCCACTCTAGCCGCCTGCAACCCCGGAAGCCCCTTTTAGTCGCCTCTTACGACAGGCAGGGGATGCCGTAGCCCTATTCTGATCCCGGAAATACAGGGACGTTGTAAATTTCAAGACCTTTATCAAGACGACTCTACTTCTCTACTCTGTTCTACTTTATTGTTAGGGTGATTATAATGGACTAAATAATGTAGTGGTAGTTCAACTAAATGAAAATGTTTAGTATTGTTATTTACCATCAGGTGGACGACATACTCGTTTGCTACATCAATTTTAGAAACAAAAAACTTAGTAACACTATTTAGATTTCGACAAAAATAAGACTGTAGGACTGATCTATTGACCCACACCCATTTTTTTCTATCTGCAAAATCTACCTAAAAATGTAAATATATAACATAAAGTACATTTATAAAGCAGGTGTTCTGCAACGACGCTTTTGAATGTAATTAAGATGTACATACGATGTAATTTATAAAAATATTCATAAAAAAGATGACTAAAGATTGTTATCACGATCTCACTTTTAATATATTACAAAAACGAGAAATAAAATCTGCTATTTTGGTTTATTTTATTTCATTCAAAGTACCTAAACCTGTCTTGTTTAATTGAATAACAGCCAAAAAAGTGTTTTTCAAACCAAAATATCAAATAAAAACCGTATGTTCGAGAACATTGAAATATAATTGATGCTATTATGCAACAAGTAATGTTGCACAATTAAAACAAAAACCAGACAAAAACACTCGATTGACGCAGAAGGGTTTTAGTTGTTTGTTTTGAGTTCACGGTTTTTTAGTTGGGTCTTTTGTTTTTGTAATAATGTATGTTCTGTTTTTGAAATAAATAAATGCAGGTGGTAGAACCAGTGTAGTTCGACCGGGGAAGTACCACCGCTACACCTATCTAGCGTGAAGCATTTCTTGGAATGGTGTGGTTACCGGCACACTTTTATATCTCGACCATCTCAGTCCTCTGGAGTAGCAACGCATCTGCGATTGGCTTCAGATAGAACCTATGTTCTATAGGTAAGTGGTCACTGCTGCCCATAGACATCTGTAAGCAACTTTATATAGGAACTGGGTTCTACTTAAGTCAATTACAGATGCTTTGCTTCTTCCGAGGTCTAAGATGGGCCTCACATAAAAGTGTGCCGTCAACAACATCCTTCCATCAAAACGCAAAATCTGCTTTACCCTAGAAATAAACGTTGCGGTCTAACTACACTGGTTCTACCAACTGGTAAAATATACACGTTATTATATATGCACCATCTTTTCTGTGGTCACTGGCAGCATATTTAAAAATTATATAGCCTACTAGCCGATCCGGCGAAATCCGCCTAAAAGTCAAAAATCTCATATTATCAGTGTTCCTCCAGCACATTATATATATTTTATACATGAAAACCTCCCTCATGAATCACTTTATCTATTAAGAAAACTGTATTAAAATACGTAGCATAGTTTTAAAGATCTAATACTTTGTTTTATACTATGTAGTGATACTCTGATCACACTGATCTATAATCTGTCAAGAGGTTTGGTCTGTAGCGCGTGCTGAAGAAATGGACATACTCACATATATAATTACACTAGCTGAACCCGCAGCTTCGCCCACACTTAAAAAATACATGACATATACATAGTCATTCAATATTTCTTTCATACATATATTTTTGGTATCTTGAACCGTTTTCGCAACGCGCGCAACGAAAGCCCTCAAGGATGAATAATTTTTCTTGTTTTTTTCACATTTTCCATGATTTCTTCGCTCCTAATAGTTGCAGCGTGATGTTATATAGCCTAAAGCCTTCCTCGATAAATGGTCTATTCAACATAAAAATATTTTTTCAATTCCAACCAGTAGGTCCTGAGATTACCGCGTTCAAACAAATAAACAAACTCTTCAGCTTTATAATATTAGTATAGATACGTTCAGAAAATATTGAACTCTTGCTATTATATTTAACGGGTGCGTTCAAAATTACTTGAAAATTATTACGTTTTATTTGAATTTGAGGAATACTCGTACTACTTTGGACAATATGAAGTTTAGTTTTTTAATTTAAATTACGGTCAAATTTCGACCGATGCGACGGGTGACTTGAACGCACCCGTTGAATGTAAAAAGAGGTTTAATTAACTAAGCTGCATTTAAAAGCAATAGCAGGTATTTTGATAAAGACATCTGTCATTTTTACGTTATTTGTTTTTATAGTAAGACATTGAATATTCTATTTAGTTTATTATGTATGTGTTTGTGCCACATGCAAGGTAGTGTGCTTAATGTGTTTTAGTTGATTTTACGTAGGTTTTATGCATTCTTTGAAAAAAATATTAGCAATCCGTAAACCTTCTCTACATCAACTACAACCGTGCGTAATTTCATACTCCTCCGTCTGCAGCAAGTATCTCTAACGAATCAATCAAAACGAATCACATGTTTTTGCTTCACGTATTAGTATAAAGTATATTATTCAAGACTACAACAGAATTTGTAAAACTTTACAACATAGATATGAAAGAATATAAACGCTTGAAGGCTTGCATTTGTCATTTTCGTATTTACTTAAAGGATTAAGATTTTCGTATTTATTTCCTGAAGCCCCTTTTAGTCGCCTCTTACGACAGGCAAGGAATACCTAAGCCCTATTCTGATCCCGGAACTACAGGGACGGTTACTTGAATAAATAAATAATTATTATATTTTGACATCGTACAAATTTTACCTGTAATTATCCGACAGAGTCAGAAGGAAGGTAATGTATTTCGTGCGTTTGTATGTAAATTTCTTTGGCACGCGCTATCGATAAAATAGCTTATCAAATTGAACATATGAAATGAGATCAACATATTGATTAACTTAACTGTAATACATGAAATATAGATAAAAAAACCTTCAATAACCGGTCTTAAATTACGCATTAAAATGTTCACAGAGATTGTTCGAGCGATTTCATTCATAATTAAAATTGCCACGTTAGCGTAATATAAATAAAAATGATAATGAATGACCTATGCAATTATTATTTATAAATTTAGTGAACAAAGCGAATTTCAAAAACAAAACAGGATATATTTTTTGCCCTACTTGATTTAAGCAATGTTAATTCAAAACATGAATATGCATCTTACCTTTACGGTACGAGATAACGAACAAAACAAGTGTTGTCGTCCTACGGCTATATGGTACTGACTTTCAATTCTAGCACGTCTAATAATTGTGTAAACACAGCACTAGGGAGGGACATGCGAGTTGTTTAAGGCGAAACACATTATGACAAGACGGCCCGCGGGCCGAGTGCGGTCCATCTTGGGACGTGGCACGTTTTGAACCCCCGACGCAAAAAGACAGTTGTTATTAGTTTGGCTGCTATGTCTGTCTGTCTGTGGAAACGTAGCTCCTAAACGGATGAACCGATTTAGATGCAATTTTTTATTAGAAAGCTGGTAGGGAGGGAGAATTCCTTTCATTCGTTCATCTATTTTCACCTTTTTGTAATAGACTGGTTGTCGGTTCACTTTTACGTGAGGCGACTATCTTGATGTTTAAGAGTGGCAACGCATCTATGATTGACTTTTTTTTTTTTTTATAATAATGAAGTAGCAAACGAGCATGCAGTCCACCTGATGGTAAGTGGTCACCGCTGCCCATGGAAATCTGTAAGCAACTTCATATAGAACATGGGTTCTATCTGAAGTCAATCACAGATGCGTTGCTACTCCCGAGGACTAGGATGGTCGCCTCATATAAATGTGTTCCGGCAACCACACCCTTCCACCGAAACGCAATGAATGCTTCACGTTAGAAATAGGTGTGGCGGTGGTACCTCCCCGGTCGAACTACACTGGTTCTACCACCTTTAAAACTTACTTGACGTACTAAACTTACTTACGTGACTTCTTATAGAACCCCTGTTTTATATTAAGTTACTTATAAAAGTGACCACGCTATCAGGTGGACTATTTGCTTGTTTGTTACCTCTATGTTATAAAATGAGCTAAGTATAATAACAAGCAGTAATAATGTGTTATTATGGACGGTAGGATACAAAAATCTCTCAATAGTATCTAATTATTGGTTACTAATTATATTGTACTAGCTGTACCCGCGGCTACGCCCGCGTACAAATCAATGTATCGCAAAGTTTTTCCCGCGCAAATCTCCACTCAGTGGGAATTCTACGATAAAAGTAGTCTACGTGTTGTTCCATAACATTTTCTATAGTAAAAAACCTGTAAAAATCGGTTTAGCCGGTCAAGGATTACCCGGACAAACACAGAGTAAAAAAAACGAATTTTAAGTGTGTATTTGTGGGTAGGTGCATATTGTTATGTAAAATGTTATGAAAATAAGACGAATCAGAATATCGTAAACCCCTTTTTTGAACCAATTTACAGTCTTAGTAGTCACATTAACAATATCGGAATACATCTTTTCAAACAACGCCTCCACATTTAAAACAAAGCGCATCGATTATAAAGATGGATTTTAACTTTTATAAATTGAAAAATAGTATTTTAAGTAATTTTGGTCCTTTTAAATTTCTGAGTAAGATTACATATAGGTGAACCTACTTTTAACATTAATTTGACAACCTTGACGACCCGCGTTGCGGAGCAACTACCACACCCGGTTCGATTCCCGGCCAGACAGGAATCTGAATAGATTCATGTTCTGGGCCTGGGTGTTTCTATATACGTCTTGTGTGTCCATGGTACCCACGGCACAGGAAAAAATCCTAGTGTAGGGCTATTGTAGAAATTGAAATTGTAGAAATTTTCTATTTTATTGAGTGTAGAAAGCGTATTTTTATTAAAAAAAAAAGTTTGTGTGGAGGAGTACCGCGAGGCGGGTTGAAGGAATCCAAAAAATTTGTTGGATAATGTCTTCGATCTCGATGGCTGTATCTACAGAATCTTCATCCCAAATAGTCAAATAACAATCCCGCATTTAATTTCCAGTATTCCTTTGATTTGAAATATTAAAAATGTTAGAGAAATCGTTGCTACAAATCTTGAGTGGACGCTCGAAGGCGAATAAGCAGGCATTATGATCGCTTTTTAAAAGTGTGGCCGCAACGCTGGACGACGCCACGGCAATAGCTATTTTTCTATCAGATCTTATATTTTTCGCTAATAGTAAATTTATTAAAAACGTTTTACCCGTGCCTCCTAGTGCATCTAACTAAAACTAAAAAAAAGACGTGTGGCACTCGGGGACTGCCGCGGTAAAGCTATTGCATAGCATTTTGTATCAACTTATGCAATTATAATTATTTATTTATTTTATTTATGCAGTATTTCTTTTTCTTTGTTATTAAAGTTAATAAACTTTGTTCAGTCGAACAAAGAATAGAACAGTAGATTCTAAGATCAATTCAAATAAATCAGTAAATCGATTTTATAACCTTAATTAATCGATTCTTTGATTAGTCGACCTCAGATCACATCCCTAATCCAAACATAATGGCAAATATATCTGTCACATGTAAAATGGAAGTAAAGTTAGATACTTATTAATTTAAGAAAATTAACTCCAAAGGGATTTTTTCAGGAAATTGGCTAAAATACCTAAAATATTTTAGTTAATTTTTCTATACAAAAATCATTGTGACACAACTCTTTTTTTTTTCGTTACGGAATTTCTGGATTCGGTACCCGCGCTCAAGGCCCTCGATAGAAGCTATGCAATAGCTTAAAATCTAATGACAGTATCAATGATACGTAAACTAATTTTGGTTCTACTAACATTTAAGCGGCGCTCAGGTATGTTTATAGTTTATCTTTATTTAGCCTTGTTTGTAGTTCATTACATTAATATTTGAATTTGTTTCTTGTTCTATTAATTTCATATAAACTTTGTGACACATTGATTCCCAGACGGGCGAAAGCTTTGCATTTTCGATACTAAATAATATTTAAAAATGAGCTGGTTATTCAAAAAATAATTCTAAAATTAGTATTTATGAAAACTACAGATAATAATAATAATAATAAGCCCCTTAGAAATCTAACTCCACGTCCGGTCCGACCACCAGTGACTACGTGAGGGGCGGACTTTGACAGCGAAAGCTAAGTACTTATCAAAGACTAACGGAGCAATAGTAATACAGTAGAATGCGATGCGACTAAGAAGCGGATATAAACTACCCCAGGCGGGTACCGGAGCGAATCGCAATGGAGAATCTCGCCCCGAGCCTTCACACTCGGGCTGTCCCACGTATTCTGGGGGGGACACCGTATCGCAAACTTCTGCTCAGCCTAACACTGCTGCAGATAACAACCACGAGTCAGAGTCAGTGGTAACTTTCCCATCTGTCCCATCCACTAACCCGTACTCCTCATTAAATTCCCCAACTTGTTCAACCACAACAATACATAGCATGCAGACGGAGGATGTTGTGCAAGAGGCTGATCCAGTCGCAAACCTTGCACCCACCACCGCCAGCTTAAATACGCGTAGAAAATGGAGTAAAGCAATGAATGAATTTATTCTACGCACATACCTTCAGCTTACCTTAATGGAAACTGATACATCTGGTTACCTACTTCCACTTCACACTAAATTTATAGAAAATTTTCCAGAAATGCATATGATTAGCAGACAAAGAGTAGGGGATCAAAGAAGAGCCATAGTAAACAAGAAACTACTTACACAGAACGATATGGATAGAATATATAAAGAAACGCGCGAGCAAATAAATAACACGCAAATCAACACTCAAATACGCAATACAATACTTACAGACAGAGATACATCAACTACTTACATTAATAATACAAGTCAGCGTATGAGATGGACCACAGAACATAATACAACAATAATGCATGCATATTACAAAATAACACAATTAGAAGCAAATATATCTGCCTACAGAACACAACTTCACAAAGAATTCATTACAAAATATCCACATCTAAAACATATAACAGAACAGAGAGTGGCTGATCAAAGAAGACTTATAATACATAATAAATATTTAAATGAAGAAAAGCTGCAAAGTATAAAGGACGAAGTAGCTAGAGAATTACTCCTTCAAGAAAACAATACCACACTAATTTCTAATTGTACGCTACCGACACTAGACTTCATAAGTCAACAAAATAATACCACTTATAATGAGCCTGAAATATCTTCTAATACAAATGAGACAAACGAGCCACAAAATGAAAGAACATCACACTTAGATCAACAAAAAATTGCAGGTATCGAACAAAATTTTGACGCGGCTTACAATTACTTCAAAAATACAAACCCAACTCAGAGGAGCTATATCCCCAAACAAAAGTCTTCGATCAAATTAGCTACCATAGTAAATTACATTAATAATTCCATACTCCCTAAACACGTAGATAAAAACACAGAATTTACTAAGCTGCAGACGATATTGTATTGTGGAGCATGGGCAGCAGCTAAGAGTAACGGAAGCAAAATGGGTATACCGCCTAAAATAGAAACATTTAATAAAAATAAAACAAAAACACCAAACTGGCAATTAAGACTAGAGCGACGAGTAGAAAAACTAAGGGTTGAAATAGGCCAGTTAACACAATATATAAAAGGAAATAAGAGTATTAAAATAGAAAAAAAAGTAGAAATCATTAAAACAAAGTACAAAATACATTCAACTCACGAAAACCCCAATACACAATTGTCTGAGTTCTTGGACACATTAAAACAAAAACTTAGTAGTATCTGCAATCGTTTAAAAAGGTATAAGATGTGCACACTTCGTAAAGTACAAAATAATATTTTCTCGAATAACGAAAAACAGTTTTACCGCGGATTAAAATTAAATAGTTCACTTACCTCACATAACCACACTCACATTAACACCTCACCACCTCCTTCTGATGAATTGCGAACATTCTGGGCCACGATTTGGGAAACCTCGGTTCAACATAATAAGTCGGCAAAATGGATATTACACGAACAGAATAAATATTCAAAATCTGAAACAATGTTATTTCAAGGCATACCCGCCGAAGTGTTCCATAATGTTATTAAAAAACTACCTAATTGGAAAGCCCCTAGATCAGATAATATTCACAATTTCTGGTACAAGAAATTTACATTTATTCACCCTTTTATCCACAACTACATAAATCAATTTATAGAAACGCCGCTCTCCTTACCAGATTACGTAACCGAAGGAATCACATACATGTTACCAAAAGATCTTAATGATATTTCAAATCCTGCGAAGTACAGGCCCATAACTTGTCTTCAGACTATATACAAAATAATAACATCTTGTTTGACACAAATCATTTATAAGCATATAGACCACAACAACATATTGGCAGAACAGCAGAAAGGGTGTCGAAAGTATAGTCAGGGATGTAAAGAACAGCTTTCAATAGACACAGTAATTCTTAAGCAGGCCCGGAAGCGGAAATCAGATTTATATTCTATGTATATAGATTATAAAAAAGCTTTCGATTCCGTACCCCATACATGGCTACTTCAAATCTTAGAAATATATCACATACATCCTCAACTAATATCTTTTCTAAAAAATGCAATGACCAAATGGATTACAAGATTAAAACTGACTAATACTACACACACAGTTATCACAGATCCTATTAAAATACAGAGAGGCATATTTCAAGGAGACGCTCTAAGTCCCCTTTGGTTTTGTCTTGCATTAAATCCCCTATCTAACATGTTAAACTCATCAAACACAGGATATAGTTTAGAATGCATAGAAAATAACCCTAACACACTAACAGATTGTTCTACCTATAAATTAAATCATCTTTTGTATATGGATGATATAAAACTCTACAGCGCCACTGAAAACGAGCTGCAAACACTAACTCAAATAACTGAAAGTTTTTCTAAAGATATCAGGATGGAGTTCGGAATCGATAAGTGCAAAATTAATTCTATAAGGGGAGGTCAAATATACCAACACCAATATCACATGCAAACTGGAGAAATCATAGAAGCGTTGCATGAAAATGAAGTCTATAAATACCTAGGCTACGACCAGGGCCACCAAATTCTATATAAAGATATTAAAGATTCTTTAACCAAGAACTTTAGATTTAGATTAAATGCTATACTCCGAAGCCATCTATATTCAAAAAATATTACTAAAGCCATCAACACATATTCAATTCCCATACTTACTTATTCTTTTGGAGTTATACACTGGACTAAGACACAATTAAAATCACTTCAAAGAATTATCAACACGTCGATGACGAAATACAGAAAACATCACCCGCGATCATGTGTTCAAAGAATGACATTATCTAGGCATGACGGTGGTAGGGGACTAATAGATATATTAAATTTGCATAACAAACAAATTTCTAACCTTAGAACTTATTTTCATAATAAAGCCCAAACTTCTTCTTTACATAAAGCAATAGATAAGAATGACACAAACCTAACACCATTAAATTTGTTTGATAACACATTACAGAGAAATGAAATACAGACTGACAGACAGACAAAGTTAAACGAGTGGAACCGGAAGGTGCTACATGGACGGCATCTCCATGATCTGAACCATCCTAACGTCGACAAGATAGCGTCGAACGAATGGCTCAGGCGCGGAGCATTATTCCCGGAGACGGAAGGATTCATGATTGCAATTCAAGACCAGATAATAGAAACTAAAAATTACAAGAAGCATATCATGAAATTACCGGGTGCATCTGATGATTCCTGCAGGAAATGTAAAGGGGTTCCAGAAACAGTCCAACATATAACTGGTGCTTGTAGAGCATTAGCCCAAACAGACTACAAACATCGACACGATCAAATAGCTGCTACAGACTACAAACATCGACACGATCAAATAGCTGCTATCATACACCAAAGCCTTGCCTTCAAATACAAGCATAAAACAGAACTAACAGCATACTACAAATACAGCCCACATACAGTACTGGACACAACAGACTACAAGCTTTACTGGGACAGAACTATACTCACAGACAAGACTGTACACTTCAACCGACCAGACATAACCTTACACGATAAGAAAAATAAAATAGTTTATCTGATAGACATAGCGATACCGAACACGCACAACCTCTCATCCACACACACTGAAAAAATAACAAAATACACAGATTTAGCTATAGAAATTAAAACCCAGTGGAAAGTGGAAAAAGTTAAAACTGTACCTATTGTGCTTTCAACCACCGGAGTCATACCTAAAACGCTTCATCAGTCACTCAAATCCATTAATTTACCTCCACATACATACGTAGCTTTACAGAAAGCAGTTGTTCTTAATACGTGCAGAATATTAAGAAAATTTTTACAAACTGATGCTAATATAAATACATAATTACTACTTTATTTGCTTCAACCATACATGTTGCTCACTTGGTGTATGCCCGTGAGCATCATTAGAAACCGATTTATTTTAACATAAGTCGAGATTGGTAAAAACCAAAATGGATAATAATAATAATAATAATAATAATAACTCAAATACAAATATTAGTTATAGGTATAATTTACGTTCGCTTTCTAGAGTACAGAACATTAGACATACTGGACATGAAGAGTCAAGTGAGCAAGCATCCACATGCATTGATAAAGAAGATACACCGATTGACCATCAGATTTGCTCTTCTCCATCGATAACATCATTAGAGAGTATTTTTGAATCGCCTGCATCTACACCGCGATCATATGAAAACTCTTGGTCAAATACAACATCGCCTATGTCAGATGTTACGCAGCCAATATCAAGAAATAAAGGTACCATCAAACGTAGTACGACCAAGTCTTCATTAAAAACCAATTTACATAGTAAGAAACATATAGAAAATAGAAATACAACAGCACAGGTTAACCCTACTAGAAGTGTTTTGCAGGACATGAGACCTACAACCACTCTAGCAGGTCGAGATAGACAACGGATGAAGTGGACAAATGAAGTAAATCGACAACTACTCCGTTGCTACTATATCGTTACCGATTTAGAAAATAATCTTACTGGTTACCGAACACAATTAAGAGAAAAATTTATAGAGTACTATCCAGAATTACATATTATCTCCGAACAACGGTTGTCTGATCAAATTAGGGTTATCCACCGGAACAATAGAATAAATGCGGTTGATAGAGAGAATATTAAGAAAGACGTAGAAGCACATATAAATTCAATTAATAGTGTTGTATCACACCAAACAACTCAACCATCACTGAACACACAAACAACACAACTGGAGCAGGTTTCGAACCCACTGATTGATGCTGATATGAGCAGTATGGATATAGAAACAACACATAATACAAATACGATAGATATCGAAGCAGCACCAGATATAGTCACTGTATATGAAAAAGACACACTTAAAAACACTTTTACAGAAAATATGCTAAAATTTAAGAATTCAAATCCATTTTTAAGACCTACAATACCTAAATTACAAATCACATATAAAACTAAGAAAATAATCAATGACCTCAATAATATAATAGAAAACTACTTGACCGATAATATAGTAACATTAGAAGAACTACATGTAATTATCTATAGTGCTGCAATTACAGCAGTAACAGTAAACAATAAAAAAACGGAAAAACACAAACACATTGAAAAACAAGATAATAATAGTAATCAAACCAATTATAAACCAGCTTGGGAAAGACGTTTGGAAAATAGAGTAGTCAAGCTTAGGAGAGAAATTGGACAGTGTACACAATACTTAAGAGGAAATTTATCGCAAAGAAAACAGACTAAAATTATTCCAAAAAAAACAGAAGATCAAGAAATAGTAGAAAGAATAGATATATTAAAACAAAAACTGCAAGCTTTAGCTAAGAGGTTACGACGTTACAAAAAAACTAATCAGAGATATAAGCAAAATAAGACGTTCGAAACAAATCAAAAACAAGTGTACCGAAGCTTCAATCCGCAACAGAAAATTACCCAACCTCCTGAAATACAAGAAATTCAGAAATACTGGGAGAAAATATGGTCGAATCCTGTAAGTCATACGCCTAATTTATCTTGGATAGAAGACAGTGATTTAGATAATATAGAATCAATGCCGCAATTTGTTATAAATATAGAAGACATAAAAATAGCCACAACTAAGTTGCATAATTGGAAGTCACCTGGTCCTGATAAAATCCAAAATTACTGGCTTAAATATTTAACTGCTACCCATAAATACATCGTAAACATTTTTAATGATCTTATACAGGAGCCAAGTAATATTCCTGACTTTTTAACACAAGGAATCACTTATTTCCAACCTAAGGACAAAGATACAATAAATCCCGCTAAATACCGTCCTATTACATGTCTTCCCACATTGTACAAACTTTTAGCATCCATAATAGCTAATAAGATAAATACACACACAATTCTTAATAAAATAGTTCAAGAAGAGCAAAAAGGCTGTTGCAAGGGTTCAAGGGGATGCAAGGAACAGTTAATTATAGATACAGAAATCCACAATCAGGTTAAACGAAAACATAGAAATTTATATTATGCGTACATCGATTATCAAAAAGCCTTCGATAGTGTACCACATTCTTGGTTAATTTATGTATTAAAATTTTATAAAATCGACGATAGTTTAATCAGATTCCTCAATCATGTTATGACAAAATGGACTACAACGTTAAATATTACAATTCAAAATAAATGTCTTCGAACTCCACCAATTCATATTTCTCGAGGTATTTTCCAAGGTGATTCACTTAGTCCACTATGGTTCTGCTTAGCTATAAATCCACTTTCTAAAATACTAAATAATACAGGTCATGGATATATCATCGACAGGCAAGTAAACACAAAACTCTCACATCTCCTTTACATGGATGATATAAAATTATATGCATCAACTAGACAGCAATTAAATAATCTACTTAAGTTAACAGAATCTTTTAGTAATGATATTAAAATGGATTTTGGAATTGATAAATGTAAAATTAATAGTATAGTAAAAGGTCGTCATAAGCTAACAGAACCATATAAACTCAACTTATTTAATAGAACGATTGGCTCAATGGAATACAAAGATTACTATAAATATTTAGGTTTTCAACAGTCTACATCTATAGAACACACTAAAATCAAACAGGACTTAACAACAGCATACAAACAAAGATTAAATAAAATTTTTACATCCTTCCTATCCGCTAGAAACAAAGTAAAAGCAGTTAACACTTTTGCCATACCTATACTAACATATTCATTTGGTATTCTTAAATGGACCGACACAGATTTAGATGCACTTAATACACTAACTAGAACCACAGCATACAAACATCATATTCATCATGTACATTCCGCAGTTGAAAGATTTACGCTGAGAAGAAAGCTAGGAGGTCGTGGATTTATTGATATCAAAAATCTACATTATAAACAAGTAGCAAACCTTCGGACATACTTTTTAAATAAATCTGCAGATAGTTTAATACATAAAGCAATTACAGATATGCCTACATCAGGGACGTCATTACAATTTAAAGATAAAGAATTTAAACCTGAAGAAAAAATTGTTAAAGAAGAGGTTAAGTTAGAAAATTGGAAGAAAAAATCTTTACATGGCAAATATCCTAATAATATTTTACAGAAACATATCGATAGGGAAGCATCTAATTTTTGGCTAATGAAAGGAAATATTTTTGCAGAGACCGAAGGATTTTTAATTGCTATCCAAGACCAAATAATTAAAACCAGAAATTATTCTAAGTACCTTTTAAAAGACAGTAGTTTAATAAATGATAAATGTAGATTATGTAACGTGACGAGTGAAACAATAGATCATATTACGGGTGGATGTAAAGTATTAGCTGGTAAAGAATATATAAATAGACACAATAATGTAGCAAAACAAATACATCAATATCTTGCACTTAAACATAAACTTATTGACGATAAAGTTCCCTACTACAAATACTCACCTAAAAACGTACTGGAAAATAGTGTTGCAAAATTATACTGGGATCGAGATATTTTCACAGACAGGACCATTAATTGTAATAGACCAGATCTTACTCTGACTTTGAAAAACACTAAAACAACTTACCTCATTGACATATCAATTCCTAATACAGAAAATTTAAAACAAAAACATCTTGACAAAATGCAAAAATACTTACCGCTCGCCGATGAGATTAAACAAATGTGGCATCAAAATACAGTTAGAATTATCCCTATAATTTTATCATCTACAGGTGTTATTCCAAAAAACCTTCATACTTCCATACGAGAACTAGATTTACGAAAGTCCATCTTTGTTGAGTTACAAAAATCAACAGTCTTAGATACCACATCCATCGTTCGACGATTTTTAAACATCTCAACATTATTAAGCGATTAAGATAACTACAGCAATACATATCTATATATAACAATACATATTACATATGAGTAACAAGATACTTGGCTCGTGCCCGTACTTGGCCTCTAAATAACCGGTTTTAAAACCGAGTAGAAAGAGAATCTTTCATATAATAATAATAATAATAATAATAATGTACATAAGACAACTGGATTCGAACCCCAGACCTCGCGTTTCTAATCCGCCCGACTTGGCACCACACGGCTATCACGATTTTAATAACAGATGCGAAATTCACATACTTATGAGTTAAGAACATCATCTATTTTGGCTTATTTTGACACACTTTGTTATTCTAAAATTAATTTAAAATATGTTGTTATTTAAATGTATGTTTTCTATAACATTATTTATAATGAACATATCATAAATATAAAAAGAACAATAATGTTGACCTTACTCGTTTGTTATTAGAGCCAAGTGTTCATCAACCATGCTTCAATATTCATAAATGCAATTATTTATCACAAAAGTTGCAAAAGCTTCTTTGTAATAATAATTCATGATATAATTGTTATATCTTATTTAGATACTGATCGACTTATTAATGTTAGTATTTTGCTTAAAAGACTATCAATTGTATTTTGTCCATAATATTTATTTTCGCTAAAAATGTACGGGTGTGGTCAATAACATAACTTTATTTATGCAATAATAGTTAAGAAACTATTTATGTAACATGAACATGGAGTGACAAATGGAGTTGATAAATTTATTTTGAAACAATGTTAAAACATTTTATCGCCTTTGAATTATTGGATTCGAATAACTATTTTTACTATAATAGTATGACGCGCCATCAGTTATCAATTGGGAATCCCTGTACTCTAAGAGCGATTTTACATTAGGTCGCAAGCTGCGCGTCAACGGATGCTTTTTTATTATTGAAGTATTTCATAAATTCATAAATTAAATTAAAATCAATTTGAATCACATCTATTTTTATGATAATTGATAGTTACAAATTTATACGTATTATTTTTGAATGAATTCAGAATGGCATCCGGGCGGCCATTATGGCTACCGTCATGTCACACTACTGTCATGTCACACATGTTTACATTAGAATTTAACAAAATACGTGACAATCCGAATTTTACGGATATATGTTGTCGACTCGAAATCAATGTTTTTTTATGTTTTATTATTTAGATAAGGTTTTAAGTAAGTCTATCGTACCCCTTGACGGACTTGTCAATATGGGACTTTGTCCATACAAACATTTATGCCTGATTTTAACGCTTTCAACCCATTTTTTTCGATAAAAAGCAGCCTATGTCCTTTCTCGAGGTCAACACTATCTGTGTGTCCAATTTCATAAAGATCGGTTCAGTTGATTAGGCATGAATAAGTAGCAGACAGACAGACAGACAGACAGACAGACAGACAGACAGAGTTACTTTCACATTTATAATATTAGTAGTTAAGAAACTATTTATGTAACATGAACATGGAGTGACAAATGGAGTTGATAAATTTATTTTGAAACAATGTTAATACATTTTATCGCCTTTGAATTATTGGATTCGAATAACTATTTTTACTATAATAGTATGACGCGCCGTCAGTTATCAATTGGGAATCCCTGTACTCTAAGAGCGATTTTACATTAGGTCGCAAGCTGCGCGTCAACGGATGCTTTTTTATTATTGAAGTATTTCATAAATTCATAAATTAAATTAAAATCAATTTGAATCACATCTATTTTTATGATAATTGATAGTTACAAATTTATACGTATTATTTTTGAATGAATTCAGAATGGCATCCGGGCGGCCATTATGGCTACTGTCATGTCACACTACTGTCATGTCACACATGTTTACATTAGAATTTAACAAAATACGTGACAATCCGAATTTTACGGATATATGTTGTCGACTCGAAATCAATGTTTTTTTATGTTTTATTATTTAGATAAGGTTTTAAGTAAGTCTATCGTACCCCTTGACGGACTTGTCAATATGGGACTTTGTCCATACAAACATTTATGCCTGATTTTAACGCTTTCAACCCATTTTTTTCGATAAAAAGCAGCCTATGTCCTTTCTCGAGGTCAACACTATCTGTGTGTCCAATTTCATAAAGATCGGTTCAGTTGTTTAGGCATGAATAAGTAGCAGACAGACAGACAGACAGACAGACAGACAGACAGACAGACAGACAGAGTTACTTTCACATTTATAATATTAGTAGGTAAGTAGGGATTTTAATAGATGTATTACCAAATCGCACTTGACCAGCGCGTAGTCTATGGCCTAAAAACTCTGCCATTCTGAGAAAAAACCCGTACCCAGCAGTGGGTCAATAATGGGTTGTACCCAAAAATACAATTTGTAAGTGTCCCCGTCTGTCTCTAAAAAGCATTAGGGACTGTGAAAAATAATAGAATTAAAAAAACCTATAGTGGCCGTTAGGCAGGAGTTAGCCTTAACACGCGTTTTGGCTTAAAATAATAGTTCAGTTAAAAATAAAATTAATTTACTTGATATAAAAACTGTATAAATTAATTAAAATGTATGATTCTGTGCCTAAAAATGGTACAAATTTTTGAGTATCTTCATAGATACTTATCTATAATGTTTAATTAGTATCTAACAAAAAAACTTGTAACAACCTTCAAACATAAGAATGCTTAATACTGTTGTTATTATACAGGAATAGATATTTTGAAAGGTTTGTTACTTGTGCTAAGGCACAAAAACACGCAATTATTTAATTTAATCTGTAGGTTATCAGGATTTGCCCCTGCAGTTCCGGGACCAGAAAAGAGCTACGATATTTCCTGCCTGTAGTAAAAGGCTACTAAAAGGGGCTTCCAGGGTTGTGGGCGGTAAGAGTAGGAGAACCGTCCAGGCAAGCGACCCTGGAAACGATGGTGACATGTGTGGTCGCATGTCACCATAAAGAAAATGCTCTTTTTCGGTGAGAGTTTTCGCTACCCAAATAAGAGCCTGAAACAAGCGTTGCACTCGAAGGACTCCGATTGTATTCCGTTGAAGATCCTTGAGTCCTCCACGCGCTGATGCAGATAGCCGCCGGGGTATTTCAGTGATGTTAAAATTTCACAAAACCCGCGTCGTTCTGCCGGTGTCAGGTATCTTTGGGAAGTTTCCGCCTCGTAAACAAAAAAAAGGTGTGCAGGATTTTGGATTGGACGCAATAAAATATAAAAGTTTATATCTTTACATTTCGAAATATGACCATGAGTCAAATATACGCACGAACTATAACATAATATCTACTTTGTAGTAGGTGCAGAACCCTTCCGGGTGTTTGCTGAAATACTAAGAGAACAGGTTGCCAAATAATTGAGCAAAATACGGAAGTATTAATGTATTTTAACCGATTTACAATGCTTCCAATGCAAGATAAATATTAAAATGAATGAATTTTGCACACAGCTCTAAAGACGAGCTCGTACTGGACAAAGTTTTGCGTCGTAAACCAGTGAAGAAGTGGATTCCAAAAATAGGGTATGAAACTTTTTGTCAATGTATAAACGGGTACTCACGATATGCTGAATACATTGCGCATATTTCCCATATGTGAAGGTTGTAATAGATAGGATAGGTAGAATCTTGCGTAGGAGATATAGTAATAAATGTATATTCACACCTTTTAAAGAACTTGCGACCAACCTTCGTACACCCAAAGACACCATACCATATCAATGTCCCGGGGTTTATAAAGTTGACTGCAGCTGTGGCAGCTCGTACATATGACAGACAAAACGAGCCATCTCACAACGGATTAAGAACACATCAGCGCAGTCAAAAAGAATGAGCCTAAGAAATCTGCGGTAGCTGAACACATTCTTAATTCCGGTACTAACCACTGGATCGAACTGCATAAACCTGAAGTGATCTCCGTTGAGCGTCAGTACTTCCCACGTTTAGTAAGAGAAGCAATAGAGATCAAAAAACATCCTAAAAACATTAACAGAGAAGATGCTTTTAAGTTAGCGCAAACATGGAATCCAGTGGTTAGTTTATGTAAATCACAAAAAGTGCAAAGTGTCGTGTGTAAAGATACAGTTAGTGTAGTGTGTCGTGATATGGAACCTAAAAAAGAAAAAGGAACTAGACGAAGGGTAGATTGGTTAATCTACAATTAGTGCTTGTCAACGGTTTCTCCCCGCCACCACAGTTTCGCCGTGACCACGATCCATATAACTGGGTCGAAATATGAGCAAAAAGAATTCTTAAGGAATTCAACAACCGCATATCGTGAGTACCCGTTGATTATTAAAATATATCAATTCTGCAATAATACTAGTCTAAAACCATAAATAGAAAATAGTGCAGACTTCATTATAAGGCATAGTAAATGGATATAATTGACGTAGCTGCGTAAAATTGGGTTTGAAATTATTTTTGGAAATCCACCTTTGATGCAAGGTAAATGAAACTTAAGTCTGTTGACGAAATGTGGGAATGAAACGGGTTGTCCAGCAGTAGATCTTAAAAGTCTAAAGGTTGAATTATGTTTCGCGCAAACGAAGTCGTGGGTTCTGGTAGTATTTCTGCTTATCAATGATATGTTGCAGCAAGTCAGTAACATGCATTGCTATGCAGATCACAGCACAGGAGATGCCCTGTATACGGGCTGTGCAAACACTTACGGCACCGGCACCATTACTGTAGATTGTAACTTTGTAAAGTTAAACAATGACAGGCGCAGTCTGTAGTTGGATGGGTGAGCACTTGGAGCTAAACATTTTGCGTTTTGTTGAATACATTATGGCAGTATTGCTATTTTGAAAAGAAAACATATCTGATACTAAAACTTGTATAAATCTACGAAAATAGTGATACCAGTACTTCCATTCTTATGCCATTCATCTAGCCTTTTGAAGTCCTGCAGAACAGAGGCCTTCAGCGACGGGGGTTCTCTCACATTCTTTTTTTTTGTTATCGAGGGGGAAACCTTCTAAAGTTACCCAACGCCGTGGGAGCAACGCCATGTGTGGGATTATGTGGGATTTTTATGTGGGATTATGTGGGATTTTTACCTCACTAAAACCGCCCCAGTGACCGTCCTCAGCGCTATAAAGAGGACTCTGGGATCTCGAAACGACCTCAACCGGAGTCTTCCGAGCGCAATGCCAACCGCAATGCTCACCGTGCCTCTCGGTGATTACGACGGCATGCAGCCCCACATGCCATCGTCCCTCGCGGGGTCACTTGGCTGGACGGTAAGAGCTCCCACTCTTACCGCCCGCAACCACAGAAACCCCTTTTAGTCGGCTCTTACGACAGGCAGAAGATACCAGTAGGCAGTAGCCCTATTCTGGTCCCGGAACTACAGGGACACACATTCTTTACCTTGCCTCTCACTAGTTCTTTACCTTAGTAGGCGTAAATGTTATACAGGAAGACGCAACCCTGATGGAGTTGTCTTTTCGACTTTTGTGACACGCACGGGATGGTGCTATTCAAAACAATACGACAACACTCGGTGTCCTACTTCGCTCTAGTTTTTTTATTGTGAAGTTCAAAATGAAATGTCCATAAGGGAGTATCATAGTGTGGAAACTTCTAAAGTCCGATAACGTTTTTTTTGCATCATCATATCCTTTGAGATATTTCACGCTTCTGCAATATTAACTAACTCAAAATTATAATACCTAGTTACTTTACTTTTGAATTTTTAACAAAGTACCGCGAATTTGTAAAAATTGAAAATGCCAGCGTGGTGGTTGCTGCACGTCAGCTGATACCAAAATAACGAAAATTTTAATGTAATCGATGAGATCGAAGCTGACACTAATCATATTAGTCCGTCGAAAAAAATATTGAGACATATACTGTATAGATAAATAGAAACGAAGAATTATGTATAAATACAAACGGTTATAACATTCTTCTCTTTTTCTTTGTTTTCTCAGCTATCAGTGTCATTTGTCTATGTAAGACGCCCACAGCATGTATTTGTGCCGTTTGCTCACAGGATTAAATGGCCTCTTTTGCAGTACTTACACGCTTTGACTTCGTCGTGGATATATTGGATATTACAGCAGATCGATTCAAGTTCATGTGTAAATTAAAAGTCGTTAAATTAGTATGGTCCATCTACTTTAAACCTGCTGTCTTCAAAACAAAACGCCTGATCAAAGCAAAACGCCTGAGATTTTGTAGAAGCAATATTTCTCAAAGACACGTGCCAAGACAATTACCTACTTATTAATGATGTAACGAAAGTTGTTTTTTTTTTCACTTTTTGGTGTAGGGGGCCGAAGGGTCTAGATCTGGCGACCTTTTATTGGTTGACAAAATGCAATTCAATTTCAATTTCGATATATTTAGCGAACTTTTTCGCAATGCACATTAAATCAATCATCAAGTAATCATGATATATGTATATTACATTCGGTTAAACATTAAGATAATAATACGATTGATATGCTTTATTCTTTTGATTTTATAATTAGTTTTTTTAGCCTTTGCAAATTTGTATACTTCAAAGACATAGTCTTTGTCATTAGAACATAGGTATTATATAGGTGTGTTATGCTCGTACATACACAACAATATTATTACGCAGAAATTGAAAAGTAAATTTTCCTTGCGAGCCATAATGGTTACTTTCATTTTAATACATTTGTTATTAGGGTAAATAAAATGAAATAATAACAAAAAAACCTTTAATTTCCCCACATGTGACATATTCTTGAATAAAATCAGTGTTTTAAAACAAACCAACTCCTTATTTTATACGAGACAATGATGAAACCTGTAGTAGTTTATAATCTTCGCAAATATGCATTTGAGGTGTCCTTCGAAAATCTAACAAATAACATTAAGCTTCAATCAAAATAACCTATTCAACTCCAAATAAGAACCGGCGGCCTGAGGTCGGCCATAAAATAGTTGCTAAACCCAGAGTACTCATTTAAAACAGTTCGAATAAGTATTGCATCCTTATCAAATTCGTCAGATCAAAACATAGCAGCTGTTAACATTGATATTATTAGGCAAAAATAGGTTAATGTGGACAATTGAACTGCAGACGCGACTTCAGCACTAGTGTCATAGCACTTCAGCTTAGATTCAGCTTTACGACACATTTAGAAAAGACTGCACTGCTTTTGGACGCAACTCATCTGCAGCTCTGATGCTCAGCATTTTTTTACATGGATCTTATAACGTAGCACATCACATAGCGTCGAATTTATAGACGCCCTAAGTCGAAACGCCACTTGCAAGTTCTACCTTAATACATTTCAATCCAGAGTAGCTCCTTATACTAAGCTGCCAATAACTTAAGTTAAAAGAAACACAATTTGTATCTACAGTCAGTTCAATGTCAATTAATCTACATCTAGTTTTCTGAAAGATCCAGGCATTCCCAAGTATTCTTCGTTAAACTTTGCCGATGTCCTTTTTGATTCATCAGTCACCAGCTTTTCAGTTTCTTGAATAATTTTCAACGCTTCTTTGGTTTTAAGTGTATCCTTCCATTGTGCTGTAAGGTAAATAAAATTATATTTTCATGTCATCAAAGTGTTCAGTAACTTTCTTTGGTTATCTGCAATCAACTCCAAATATGATTAAAATCTTCTCAAGGTCGAGTTTTCTTGAGGCGATCTGTTACTACGTATGAAAATTCGGTTATTTTTTTGACTAGTATACGTGCAATACAACTTTTTAAGCCAAACCCTAGCCGTTTTTAAAATGCAGTTTTAAGAAAATATGGCAGTAAAAATTGCAGTAACGCCTCCAGAGTAAAGCCGTTAAGATTTCTACTATTTATTGTTTCTAATAGGCTTAATTATAAATGTATCCTCACCTGCTAATTTAGAACAGTAGACTTCATCCCCATCATAATCTTTAGGCAAAATCTCTTTAGGTATATGTTTATGAAGATCCTCATACGAGGGATGTACATGCAATCTACTTGCCACCTTCTCTCTGAGACCTTGTTTTAGTAGAAACACTACTTTATCCACGAAGGGAGGTGCATTTAAAATGTGAATACCTTTTATTTTTGTTCCGAAGCCTTCCTGTAATCAAGTGAATTATTTTGTGTCCATATATTAAACATTAGAAATTCTGGTATAAATAAGTGATTAAGTAGAAATCTTTAAGTACATCCTCTAAGTAGAAATACTAAAAGCACACAGATTTTAGTATTTCCCCTTAAAGGATGACCGGAGCTACCAACTCTACAAAAAACAGGGATTCTAAGTAAAGCCGATTACAAATGCTACTTCTGAGAATTATGGTCACCTCTTATGTAAATTAGACGGAATTGACCCTTTTACCTAAATGTAAAATTGGATGACAACGTCGATGGACGACATCGATATACGAGTAAGTAGTTGTGAGTTCCACGTCATCATAAATATAAACAAGTTGTATATAAATAATTAGAGCAGACATCTTGTACTGCATGTTCTTGTAAACGTGGAAGATTTATTCACTGACCTTGACAAGGAGGTTAAAATTGAAGACAAAATCTTTGTACAATGTTTCCTAAAATATATTATTATCTATAATATCAATGATCATACCTAAAACTCGCTGAGGTCATGACCGAAAGGCACGTTAGTGCTTTGCCAAATTCATTGTGACAGGACATTAAAATCTGTTTATCTGGTTGAAACATGTGTTAGTAAAATTCTTGATACCGCGCAAAAGAAGCGATATATAGATTTCAATCTATGTTATATCGAAAACTATGTAGATGGGTAGGTGAATGTAATGATTATTTATTATTACTTATTTTGATATCCTAAAGCACGGAGCGTTTGAGATTGTACTGTATTCTCCTATGTCAAGGTCAAGCAAATTTTTCAACCTATATAGCTTTTATTACATACCAGTATTTATTGCACTTTTAGTATAATATTAATTTATTTTACTTCAATACTTTCTTAGAACAGTTTATTGAAAAATATATACATTACCGTGCATAAAATTTCAGCCTTTTTTAAAGTGAGAGGGTTCAATTTGCTAATGAGTCCTATGTGTATATTTTTCAAATCCAAAATATATCTTTCTGATAAAGAGTAATCAAAGTGTAGTCTGTATTCACCAACCTGAGAAAATTAAATCAAAAATATATAACTATAACTAACACTTTAATATTTTATCTCTACTAATCAATCGATTCGCGACTATTAAAAGAGGACCAATGAGGAAATTTTAAAATTAAAAACAGATAAATTGATCGACCAATTATAAATATTTATATATTACCAATTATCGACCAATCATAATATTTATATTAATATTTTCAACAGTTTTTTTTCCTTTTTAACCAATATTACAACTGTAACAGCTTTATCACTCCCATGGGAAATAATATCCACGTCAATTATATCTTACGTATGAGAAATAAGTTTACTCCATAAACATTTTTAAATTTGATTATTTATCTTTTTAGTTAAATGAGACTACTTTTCCCGTGCCCTTTCCCCTGTAGTGAAACATAAATTATGGCCCATAATTTAAAAAAATACATATACGTACCAAAAAACAGTATCGTAGATACGTTAAAATGGAGAAATCTTCTAGTTTGTCTGATACAAATTGTGTTATCATAACTCTTGATTGCTCAGTAGCGTACAGTTTAGGAAGCGGTAAGTAGTTGCTGAAAATATGCAAATAAAGCTCATATATGTTTTTGTAGCATATATATTTTATAGAGAAATCAAATATAAATCAAATGCAATCAACCTGTGAGACCTCTAAGCAACTTTGTACGGAATATGACAATAATATGAGTCAATGGCATACGCGTTGCGTCTCTTGAGATTGTCGTCTCATATAAAAGTGAGTCGGCAACTGATACATAAGAATTGCTTCACGCTAAAATAGGCGTATCGATGGAACTTCCAGTTTTCGTTTTACTTTTAAGAAGTCTTTATCTAAAGTTCCATTAGTACATTTTGGTATAATTCAAATTTTTACCTTTCGAATATGCTCAAATGATTTAAAATAATTATGAACTTGTTAACCATTAATGAGACCAAGGACTTTAATGTAGGTATTTACGAAATTAAAGTAGTACACGAGCATGCAGTCCATCCATAAAACAGATAAGTGGTTCACCGTATGATGATAAATGATCACCAGTACTCGCGGATATCTGTAAGCGACTTCACATATAACTTGCCTATCACAGGAGGCTTATCCCACATGAGAGATAAGTGATCGCGGCTGAGAAAAATCAGTCACAGTAAAAGTGATAGAACCGAATTTGATTGTCATCCGGAGGCATCGCCGTCACATCTTTTGCACCTTATAACAGCATAAATGAGAAGCATGGTAAAAGCGTTATAGTCACCCCAGACATTGCTTCTTGCTAATTAAAAATAGCAACGCATCTGAGACAGACTTCAGGTAGCGGCCACTTACTATCAAGCAGCATACATGCTCTTAGCTACTTTCGCGTTAAAGAGAAAAATGCAATCCTTCCAGCAAAATGCATGAACACCGGAAATAATCATTAAAGTGTATGTGGCGATAGCAATTCCTTGATCGAACCAAGGTGGTTCTACCACCTTTTACACATCTTAAGAAAAAAGCTTTTTCTTGTTACTTTGAATGTTTTATGAGTCTCGTAAGTAGTAAGATTGTAAAAATCGGTATTTTGTTAAATAATTACGTACACAACATCCCAAAACTTATCAAATTCTTCCAAACTTCTATTTAAGCAAAGATCTGGCATCATTCCTCTTGAGGTGAGCAGCTTGTCAATTTTCTTCTTAGTTCCTTCAACTGACCCTCGAGAGAGAAAAAAAAGACGTTCCAAAAGATTGCGATCTGAAAAAAAATACGGAATAATTAAATTTGTACTATAAGACATGTGATTTTGTAATATATATTGATCGGATTAATAAATGGTTTTTAATTTGTAATTTGTAAATAATTTAAGAAGTATTTATTGTAAGTACCCGGTACAGAAAATGTTTACATCTTAAACTGACCTGACCTTAGTGTGGTCGTTAACCTTGATGATGTAACATTTTCACACAAACGCAAATATCGCGGAGGTCGCAAACAAAGAACGTAACTAACGGTCAAAATATATATCGCCGTAAGGAAGGTGCTAAACGATTATAAAAACAAAAACTCGACTACTTAAAAACCGTTGCCTGGGAATTACCGGAAACGGGGTAAACACACATTTATTTGGCAATAAAGTCATATCATGTTTGACACCTCGGATGTTTCTTTTTATACTTGTAAATACACGTATAATATTTTATTTACTGACTTTTATTCGATATCCATATTGATTTGTAGGGTAAACTTGCCTAATTCGTCCCTCCTAAGGAAAACCTTAAATATGTTGGAAATTAATAAAGGCACATCATTTTTATTTTATGTATTCTATATTTACCTAAAGTTTTATTAGTTTAAAAACAAAAAAATATAAAAATGTTACAAAATTTTGAGTTATAAGCCATTTTTGAAAACCTTAAAATACAATTTACGACCATTCATCCTAAATCGTACTTTAAGATCTTATCATTGATTTTGAGTCTTAACAATCATATTTGGCATAATTAATGTATAATACGTACATAATACGTACGTATTTAGATTAGGTCTTGGTATTTCGGCAGATGGTCATCGGCAATTCTTAGCAGTCATCGCAGCAGTTTTTCAGCTGCTTAAATCGTACCGGTACGTTTTAAGAACTTGCTCTAAGTACGAATTAGGCGTAAGTGTCGAACGAATTTCAAATTTTCCGCAAAAAATGTCAACAACCGGGTTTATTACGTCAAAAAAGATACACAACTATACGCATCAGTACATCAGAAAAAGTTAAACAAGTTACAAACAAAACACTTTGATACAAGCTCTTATAAAATGTGCAAATTAATTACAAACCAATGGTGAAAAACTTACTTTTTTCACCTTTTGTTTGTCGGGAGCTACGTAACAAGAGTTATAGTCCTACTAATATGATCGACTATTATTAACATATTTGGTCACTAGACGAGGTGGTTACTATTAGCCGAGATTTAACCAAGGTACGATTAAGGCGCAAGTACGAATTAGGCAAGTTTCCCTCATATATACCTCCCTACGAAATATAGACTAAACTCTTTTCACGCTATAGAAAATATTCGTGTCCAGTAGGACAGCAGATAACTTGACGATGAAGATGTTTATAATAATATGTTCTCAAAAGATCTATTCTCTTTTAATTTATAACTACTAAAGTTGATACGTAATTAATTTAGAGTTTTCGCATTCTTTAATGTCTCGAATTACGTTAAATAATATTATAGAATAGTTTACTATATTACTATAATAATAATAATATTTATTTTCTTTATAGTCTTAAGTTACAATCATAAGGGGGTCAGGAGCTACCTTTTAAGCAACAATTGCCTGTGTTAGGATGCTCCGCTCTTTAAGTAGTTATTAGCAAAATTTAACTTAGGACATACTAATCTAATTAACAAAATATGTAATCAATTTAACAATAAATATCTCCTACTTTATTTTGATTGTGTGCATGTGTGTGTAAGTGTGTATTGTGTTTGTGTGTTTGTGTGTGTATGCATGTGTGTGTCATTACATGACATGAAAAAGAAGTTCTCTTTCTTCGTAACTAAGAGTTGTAAATATTTTATTAAAACATTTTTACATTCAAAGTAGGTCATTGAGTATATTTTTAATTTTTTGTTGATTTTATTATATTTTATTACTATACAAATATGTTTTCTACTTATTAAAATAATTATACCTCTCTCATTATTTTTTTAATTAACAATACCAAGCAGACACAATGAATAAAATAACACAATTATAAATACTTACAGCCGGCAATTTAAATTACTTACATTGCTGAACTACTTCACTGATTTACTATTTCCGTGTAAAGTGATTCAACATAAAGAAGAATCCGGTTTGTTTTACTGTACATATTTCTTTAACTTGGTCTACAAAAGGAAATTCATATTTCCTTCTAAGTTATCCTCATGGATAATAATGCTTTGGTACCTGTTGCCAATTAGATATAATCCATTTTAGGTCTATCGCAGGTTAAAATGTTTAAACAACTTTAATATATGTATTTTTTCTAGAAATATCACTGCACAGATGTACACATGTAGTGTTGTTACATTTGCATTATATAATACCGTATTAATACATAAGATATATTATAATTATATACATACAGTGACAATTCTCTCGACTAGAGTTCAAGGTACTATATATAATTCAAAACCACGTAATTAAAAACAAGTCTTTGAAAATCTGAACAGTCACTTTATCACTCTTCTTTAACATATAAATACAGTAACTATTATCCTGACGTAATTATCAATGCAATAGATAAAATTCGACTTTTTGGTATTTTTTTTTTTTTTTTATTTGACTGAAGTAGCAAACGAGCATGCAGTCCACCTGATGGTAAGTGGTCACTGCCGCCCATGGACATCTGTAATCAACTTCATATAGAACACACAGATCACAGATGCGTTGCTACTCCCGAGGACTATGATGGTCGCCTCATGTAAAAGTGTGCCGGCAACCACACCCTTGTATCGAAACGCAAGAAATGCTTCACGCTAGAAATAGGTGTGGCGGTGGTACTTCCCCGGTCGAACTGCACTGGTTCTACCACCTTCAAATTTATACTATGTGTGGGACAACAGTGTTTGAAGACTGACAGTCATTTCCGAATCTAATAATAAATAAAAAATCATACCTAAGTATTCTAGGGCGTCAACCAAATGCTCCTGTTTCTTGCACCATTCCTCGATAGTGTCCAGGCATTCCCGGATCATCTTGGTGTCATCCAGACCATAGAATTCCCGCACCTTCTTCAGGTCTTCGTCGGTGACTATTATCAACGGGTGGTACGGTACCGTCTCCATTTTTGTGCCTAAAATAGTTTTAAGTAAATGCATAGTTATTAAATTAGATATAAAAATAATAATAACAATGTTTTCTGGGTAATTCTCCAATGCGGTGCTGGTTTTTTCGGTAGTTTCTTTTTGTACCTATTCATCTTTATAAAGTTTTTGTTGTTGTTTCTTTATCGTACGAGTATACGAGTACGAGATCTAGGTTTAATTCAACTAATATGAAACTACTGAATTAATTAAAAATTCGTTTCACAAAAAATATAAACAAAAATAAGCGACTTCCGCGAAAGCACAAAAAAAATTAAATACAATGTCATGATGGTTTAGAACATAATTATACAGTACATAGTTCCGAAGTCGGCGCTCACCATATTTCGCTGGACCACGACGAAACTACATGTGTCCTACATGAACGCTTCGATTCTTCGAATAGATAACCTCTTTCCTTTGGGAAGTCGGTTAACAATATTTGTTTTTTTTTTTGAGCACAATTTAGATAATCATTTCAAAAGCGGTAAAACCCGACGAGGTTGGATTCCAGAAGCACCACACCACTTATTTCTGTCTAATAACAACAGTGTTGGTCGCGAGTGAGTTATGTTGGTGGCGGCCGGAGGTCGCAGAGAAACGCAAAACCATACTTAACATTTATTTAAACTAAAAATTACAACTACATTTTGTCTTAAAACTAAAGGTGTGAAACCGAGTCGATGTTAGATCTCGGAATGATGTCCATTCCCACGATATGTGGGAACGTTCTTGGTGCTGCGTCAGCTTATCGGGTTGCTGGCTGGGACGCGATGCACTAGGGCTGTGCATCAACGTTAGGGTTATGTAACAAGTGTGTTTAGGTTTAACTACATGTTGGTTTAGAATATACACAGTACTTTGTACATAGTTCCGAGGTCGGCGCTCACGCGAATTAGGATTTCTGTTCTGAGTCTGGGTGTTTGTGTATATGCCATGGTACCCATGACACCGGAGAAAATCCTAGTGTGGGGCTGTGAGTGTAGAAAGTTATTGTTATAATCAGAATAAAATGAAAATTGTTGATTTCGTGAAAGATACTTAACATTAAGAAAAATGCATACTTCTTTGCTATTCTCTCTCGTTAACTCATTATTGTCCCACTGCTAGGCATGGGTCTTCTCGCAGAATGAGGGAGTTTAGGCCATAGTCCAACGCGTTAGCGAATTGCGAATTGTTGGACTTTGATATTACTGTTAGATAGAAATAAAAACTAAACAATTATACAAAATCAAAAAAACACCTAAGCCACTTACAATCATGACATACAATATTTAATTACTAAGCTATTAAAGTTATTACTAAAAGTGGAAGTGGCCTATGTATTTATTTTAATGCCTTTGTTATTCTTAGTAAATGTTGACCTGTCATTATTATCTTTACCTAGCTTATTGACCTTTGTTTCTTTTATGAAATACTAGTTCACAGTGACTTGCAACACACCTGATGTTAAAAGGTCACAGTCACTTGTCATATAAGTTAACACGTTCGTTTCATTACGAGATTTACCAGATCTCTTGCAGGACTTTCGAATTGTGCATGCACTAAAATCCATTGCGGGCAGCTTGACTTATAAAATTCTTTACGTATGAACAAGATAAATATACATATTACTAGCTCTTACTACGGCTTCGCCGGCATGGTCGAAGGAAATTAATAATGAGGTGTTTAACATACATAACACATTTCTGGTGGATAAATGTATAAAAAAAACGTATGTATCTTAATCCTTTAAAATATTACTATAAAACAAAAACAACAATTTATCAAGCACGAATTAAAAATTTAAGTGGCTTTATTAGTTGCCTTTGACTTAAATAAATTACATGTAGCATTTGATAGTGTGATTCAGAACTGCAAATGAATTTTACTAACGCCATCTATTAAAAATATCTGGAACTACTAAATATCTAACATCTAACAAAACATCGATATCATGGCAATGAGAGAGCGCGGTAAAAAGTAGCCTACGTCACTCTCCGTCCTCCTAACTATCTCGCAACATATAAACTATATCATATAATAGCTATCTGGCGACGTGAAAGAGGAACAAACAAACACACTTTCACATTTATAATATTAGTACGGATTTGTTTTCGAGTTAAGGGTGAGTTCAAAGACACAATAAAAAAAAGGGATGCATTAGGTCCCTGATGCGCAGTACTATAATTTCAAGTATATATCATTGATTTTTGGAAAAGATAAATTATTTTCAAAACTGTATTTTAGGACACTGATAAGGTCTCCAATGCATTCAGGGATCAATTCGTTTTGAGATCTTTTAGGTTTTCAAAGCACCAGCTTAGAAAATAATGTCGCAGGTAACGCGTTAATAGCTTTTTCTTGTCATGCGTCATATCTGCATGCATGAACAACCCGCGTGAACAAAGTTGCTGCAAATCTACATTACATTGTAAAGGTGGTAGAACCAGTGTAGTTTGACCGGGAAGTACCATCGCCACACCTATTTCTAACGTGAAGCATTTCTTGGGTTTCGATAGAAGGGTGTGGTTGCTGGCACACTTTCACATGAGGCGACCGTCATAGTCCTCGAGAGTAGCAACCCATCGGCGATTGGCTTCACACGGAACCCATGTTCTGTATGAAGTTGAAGGCGGCAGTGACCACTTACGATCAGGTGGACTGCATGCTCGTTTGCTACTTCAGTCAGATAAAAAAAACATTGTAAATTTACAATACAGTTACCTATATATTGCCTTTTTTATATTTGACATCAAAAAAATAAATAAAAAATCATTCCTTCAAGGCGTTATACAATACTTTTGCCGGCCTTAACAAAATCGAAGACTTATATTCAGGCGCTTGAGATAACGCTTACGATACAAAATATTCATTACAAGTTTTAATGTAAGTGACAATTTGCATTGAGTTACACTCTTTCTCACGTTGTAGTCAGCGCCTTTACACCCTTGTTTTGGACACCGGGTGGTTTTAACGCAAGACTAGGTGCGCAAAATGATGGCGCGGAAGGGGGAACCCTTTTGGAATTGGAGAGGGAAGACTTCTGTATGATGAACTCCTTCTTCAAGTAGAAGGCACAGTGAAGGCGGACTTGGATAGGTCCCGATGTTTCTTCAAAAACGAGATAGACTTCATTTAGAGAGACAAATGGCACAAATTTAATGATGTCACTGTGTTCGTAGGGTTAAAACCGGAAGTGATCACCGGATAGAGGTACATTAAATATCAACGTAAAGCTGGAACGGTCACGCCTGATGAAGTCTATGCTCCGTACATCACCTCTCCAAATCCAGGGCTCCAAAGACTTTCAATTACAGCTACGAAACCGATTCGCGTGTCTCGATTCTTGCGTTTCTGTGAACGAAATTAACACCAAGGTAACAACTGTCCACGAGGTCTGAGCATTTTAAGACTCACTCCAGTGCTACCACTGGTCTCTCTCTCCAGTTCTCTAAGAGCGTACTCTCGGTCTTATGAGGGAAAGACGAGAACTATGTGTGTAGTCTCCAAACTCAATGTCGAAATACAGACTGCTCAATAATCATTTCTCTCAAAGTACGCGACGCGATTGGCGTGGTCACAATGCCCATCGCGTAAAAGAGGCTATTGAGTGAAACTGGGGCACAAGAGTGTTTGTAAGGGATCTATGCGTTAGGCAGAGTCTGCTGATGAGGTCGATGACCGAATCCGGTACCATAGTTTTGTCTAAATCCGATTTTCTGAGACAGATTGAGAAATACTACGGACAGTTACATGCTTCCGCACGAGCGCCCGTCCATAACAAAGTTTTTCGTTCCGTCATCAACAACGGAACAACTCCGGAAGCGTGGAGGAGAAGCATAGTGGTGCTGTTCTTAAAAATAATGTTGTCGAGAGTCCTCACTAACCGTATTGAACAACTTCCAGCCTCCCGAACAAGCCACTTATCGAAAAGGCTTCAGCACAGGCCCATCACTGACGCTGTTTATCTATCCGCATCATACTAACCGGATATGTAAATATCTAATGTAAAGTGCAAATGTTTTCAATGCAGGTGTCTTGCGGTGCATTTGAATTTAATTAGAATGTACATACATACGATGCAATGTATATAACGAAGTGAGCAGTGAAATGTGACGTCAGGAAGGCCAGGAGTCTTCATTATTATTCATTCTTGAAGATTTAAAGTAAAACACAGGAGTTCTTCTTCGATTTATTCACAATTGAGGAGGTCCGATCGCTTCGACGGTTAAACAAGAATCTTTTTCTACCGGCGTTCGCTCGCCTTTTTATAACAATGTTTGGTGAGGTGACAATAACAAATTTATGGAGGGTAAACTACATTACAATTCTAAAAATAACTAAATATTGCTAATTTGATAAACAAACAATTTTCCATCTTTAAACTAACTAAAGTAATTATTTTCGGCGACGTGTTTTTCATAAATACGCGGTGTCGCGCCGACATATTATATAATATTAGTTAACTACAGATATCACATTCTCATTTCCAGTAATATGTAAGCGCGAAAAATACAAAATCTGTCATTGAAGTTTAATTTCCTTGATTCGAAGTATATCTGAATTGTTTGATAGAATATTAACACAACAATATTTGTTAGAGAAGAAATACCAAAAACAAAACCGTGTGTAAACTTGATATACCGAACTGAAATTATTAGTCAATTATCAACAAAACATTAGGCAATTTTATTGCCATAAATATCCTGACAAATTAAAAACGATCGTCAGAAACAAGACTTCTAACTGATTGTCTCTGTTCAGTTATTTTTTCAGTGGGTCTCTGTTTTTCGTCCCTGCAGTTCCGGAATCAGAATAGGGCTACAGTACCCCCTTGCCTGTAGTAACAGGCGACTAACATGAACTTACGAGCTGCGGGCGGCTACAGTGGGAGCTCGAACAGTGGAAGGAACGGCGGTATGTGTGGTCGCGTACCGTCGTAAAGACCAGACGGAGAAGTAGGCCCACTCATCTGAGAGATGCCTGATGAAAATTACCAGTTACAAAAGAAACACTCAAAATCGACTGTGATTAAACTCAAAAACTTAACTTGATATTGTTCGAAGTAATATTATCTGACCACAACAATTAGGCGCATGAAACAAAAGCGCAAAAAAAATTAACAATGTTGAAACAAGTCGCATCACATCTCACGAATGGGAAGAAGAGATCGAAAAGTCGCCAAGATCACCTTACGTATTTGCACTCTTTAAAAAAGTTAGATCGAGTAGATATTAAAAAATACTTTTAATTTTTATGTTTTGTGATACAAGATAGTATGCTATAATATGTTTGTATAGCCTTGACGGTAGTGGAAAATACATAATTTTCGGTTTTGTACATACGTACCTAAAACGTATCTTCTGCAAGTTGTCATTTTTTGTCACAATTTATATTTATATTAATTTTACAAACATGATTTATTACAGACTATAATTTTATTAAAATTACCCAGTGACAGATATTTATGATTACTAGACACCCGACGCAACGGTTGAAATTCGACCGTAATTTAAATTAAAAAACTAAACATCATATGTTTAGTTTTTTAATTTTAGTTTAGTTTGTCTAAAGTAGCACGAATATTTCTCGAATTTAAATAAATTGCACTCATTTTCAAGTTGTTTTGAATGGACCCGTTAAAGGTAAAGAGGTTTAATTAGCTAAGCTGCATTTAAAAGTAATAGCGGGTATTTTGACAAAAACATCTGACATTTTTGTCGTTATGTGTTTTTATTGTACGACATTCAATTCTATTTCATTTATTATGTATGTGATTGTGTCAAATGAAAGGTAATGTGTGTAATATATTTTTAGTTAATTTCATGTACGTTTTATACATTATTTGAAAAAAATATTAGCATTGCATAATTCTTTTCTACATCAACTATAACCGTGCGTAATTTCATAATCCTCCGTCTGCGGCAAGTATCTTTAAAACGGATCACAAATTTTTGCTTCGCGTATTAATATATAGATTCTACAAATTATTGTATATTTACTTACGTATTTACTTAAGGGCTTCTCGGAAACCAATCAAGGAAAACTACTAAATAGTTTATCGCTATTTTCTTAGTTAACTTTATCATATACTAGCTCTTACCCGCGGCTTCGCCCGCATGGTCGACGGAAATTAACATTAGCATTTGATAGCGTGATTCAGATCTTGCAAATGAATTTTACTAACGCTATCTTTTAACAACGTCTGGAACAACTAAATATGTATCAACTAACAAAACATCGATATTCTCATGGGAACGAGAGAGCGCGGTAAAAAGTAGCCTACGTCACTCTCCGCCCTCCTAACTATCTCCCAGCATATAAACCATTCATGTATGTGGCGACGTGAAAGAGGAACAAACAAACACACTTTCACATTTATAATATTAGTATGGATTTAACTTTGCTTAAAAATATGTATTATTCGCCAGTGGATCTTGATTCTTGTGGAGTTTTTTTTATCTGATCGAGGATGCAGTCCATTAAATGGTCACTGTCACTGCCGTCCATAGACATCTGTAATCAACTTCATATAGACCATGAATTCTTTCTGAAGCCACTCACAGATGCGTTACTACTAGGGATTGCAATCCGGAAAACCTTATCCGGTAATCTGGCGGATCCGGCACAAATTTACACCAACCGAATCCGGTATCAATTCATCACTGGATCCGGACCTCCACCGGATCCGGTGATTGTATATTTTGACAAAGATTTCACATTACAAAAATAATTACCGTTAGAAATCGATGATTTTTTTACACTGTTTAAACCGTTCGATTGAAAATAAGGCCGGATTGCAATCCCTAGTTACTACTCCCGGGAACTATGATGGTCGCCACATATAAAAGTATACCGGCAACCCCCTTCCATCGAAACGCAAGAAATGCTTCACGCTAGAAATAGATTTTTGTGGAGCTAAGGTTCACTGAAGAGTGTAAACTCATAAGATTCATTGTTTATGGAAAAATAGTCACCACTAATAAAAGTTATGTTGATTATGTATTTACGTATTCCCTTGTGTAAAATACTAATTGTTTCACTTAAGTGTTTAAGTAGTCACAGTAATAAGAGTTATGTTGGTTATTTTTCCTTATGTAAAATACTTATTGTTTCACTTTCGTGCTTATAACAGAAAATCATAAATACGAGTCTTTTCATATTATTTTGTGTCATTTAAACTAATAGATATCGAAAAAGCACGGAACGTTTTTAGAAAATAATATTTTTTGAAAAGTTTAGGTATAACATTACATTTAAATACTGTTTACTTTATAAATAAAGTAAATATTAAAATGGATTTTTTACGACAGGTAAAAATATTTCTTTGGTGTAAATACCAACATAAATATTACAAAAATACCTACTTAGCAAAGACATGGCCAAAATTGGTATTTCTTTGCTCAAAAATAAAAAAAAATCTTTAAGCAACAGCGCTTTCATTTATCGAATCAAAAGTATTCTAATTATGTCAAACTGATAAACCTAACACATTAAAACAATGCGATATATGTTTTTTACAAATATCATCGCGAATATCGATATTAAAACGATACGTTTTAATATAATAATACCGCGTGCTTACAATAGGATTAAGAAGTATCGGCAAAAATAATTTGTTAACGGCTGTTCAATTACGTATCAAAGGTACGTACACTCAAATAAGTTAGGCGAATTAATGCATAAAAAATGTCTTGTTAACGTGTTTGAAATATAGATATAAATTAATACGTGAAGCAAAAAATTGTGACGGATTTTTAAGTAATATGCCGCGGACGGATTAGTATGAAATTTTGCACGTTATAGTACACGTAGAGAAGGAGTGCAGAATGTTAATATTTTTTTCAAATAATGCATATCTCATACATAAAATTTACTATAGACACATTACACACCCTACCGTGCATTTGTCACAAACACATACATAGTAAACGAAATAGAACATTCGATGTCTCACTATGAAAACACATAACGTCAAAAATGTCAGATGTCTTTGTCAAAACACCGCTATTGCATTTAAATGCGGCTTAGAAAATTAAACCCCTTTAACGAGCGCGTTCAAAATTACTTAAAAAATATTACATTTGATTTAAATTTGAGAAATATTCGTACTACTTTGGACAATATGAAGTTTAGTTTTTTTAATTTAAATTACTGTCGAATTTCGACCGATGTGACGGGTGACTAGTAAATAGAAATGCTAATGAATGAATTTTACAGATAATAATAAAAATAGATATGATCTTTTGTGGACAAAATGCATTTCATAAATAAAATAAAGATGTTCATTTTGCTGTACTTAGTGAATGTAAAGTTTGTTCTAAACAGGAAAAATACTTACCTTCACGGTACAAGGTGACAAACAAGACAAGTGTTATCGTCCTACGGTTGTATGGTACTGATCTTAAGATTCTAGCACGGCTAATAGTAAACAGAGCACTATTGACTAACTAGGACAGTCATGCTCATTGCTTTAAGGCATAACGCACATAGCAGCGGATTTTGTATCGCCTAGTGATGTGACGAATATTTGCATACGAGAATATTCGAATATTTTTAGATATTCGCATTAGCAAAAATTATTTTAATATTTTGCAAAAATAGAATTGCAGTGTTTTGAAAATAAGGTCGCCTTATGCAAATCTAATTCGGCTGAAGCAAGTCGACAAAATTTATAATCGCCTCTTTACAAGAACAACATGTTATCTTGTAATCTACAACTTTTTGTGGCTAATTGATGAGTTACACAAAATCAAATGCCTTAAAATGAATGGACTTACACAGAGCAACTTTAAGAAAAAACATGATAATTATGAAATTGAACTAAAAATGTCAATTTGTACTTGCTTGTTGTTGTAAAGAGGCGTATGCTCCGGCACCCTACACCAAAAATATTAAAAAACCAACATTCACGTTCGCGAATGTCGGAAAGGAATATTCGCTTTCGCATTCGCATTCGTGAAAGTCAAATAATAACATTCTTTACATCACTAGTAATCGTAGTATCGCTTATTGGCAACCGCTGCGGCCCGCGGGCCGGACGCGGTCCGTCTTGGAATAGCACGTTTTGGTAAGGAAATTTCTTTTTTACCCAACTGCAACAGAAGAAGGGTATTTTTTATCGTTGATCTGTTTTCTAAGCGCGGCGCAAAACCGCATTCTTTTTAGATACGTATCGGTTGTCGGTTTACACTCGGTGTGATGCTTCCATATTATGCAAATAAGTAGAATATTTAAACAAAGAGTATTAACGTTGTATTATGAAAAATCTGTCATAAAATATCATCAACTATCAGTTACTGCGTCTACGTCTAAAACTCATAAATGTAAAATTATCAGTGTTTCTCTACTATATTATATAAGTTATTATATATAAAAACTTTCCTTTAGAATCACTTCTTTTTAAAAAAATGGCAATAAATTCCGTCGCGTCCTTTTAAAGATCGAAGCATACATAGGGACAGACTGCGAGAAGCGACTTTGTTTTATACTATGTAGTGAAGAACTTACGTATAAGGGTTTCCTTACGGTGTTATCCTTCAACGTAAAGCAGTGTGAGAGTAATTAATTTCTATACGCACATTATTTTAGACAAAGGCCACCACCGAGCCTGGAATTCATACCTTGAACCCGTGATTGAGGAGACGTGTTTTAACCATTAAGCTTATCACTCAAACATATACACACGCTTTCTACACTCTTAGCCCCACAGTAGGATTTTCTTCTGTGTCGTGGGTACCATGGACACACGCAGGGTGAATACACAAACACCCAGACCCAGAACAAGAATCTAAACTCATCGTTCAGATACCTGTCTGGGAATCGAACCCGGGACCCATTGCGCGTCAGACCGGTATGGTAACCACTCCACCACGCGGTCGTCAAACCAACTATGAACTCTAAAAACTTTAATTTAAAAATATTTCACTGACAAAAGCACAGAATGAGTACTGTATCCCACACCATATTAAATGTAAAATACGTGTCTTCTCTGTGAGACACCATAGTCTTTGGAGCAATTACAAAATGGTTTGTGCAAATATCTATATGTACAATGGCTTGTCAATAACTCACAACCTAATACATATTGTTTTGACATGAACTAAACGTAAGAATTAGCGGAATTAAGACACATCATGTTGAAATTAAGCCCACCAATTCGCATTTGGCCATCGCGGTGGTCTATGGCCTATAACTCTCTCATTCCTGAGAGAAGACCCGTGCCCAGCAGTGGGACTAAATGGGTTGACGACTGGTGTTTAAAATAATAATTTAGTAGAAATAAAATTAGTTAGAAATTGAATAAAACTTAATGCAAAAATTGAAGTAATAAATTGAAATAATAATAATAAATAATAAACATATATCACTGTCTTTGAGATAGACAGTGATATATGTTGTTTACGATAGGTATATGTGTATGTGGTAGTTTTTTTTTGAGTTTCATCATAGATACTCATCTGTAATATATAAATAGTATGTAAAAAGTATTACCACATCCTTTAAAAACGATGCTTCATAATGTTATTATTATGCAGAAATAGATAATGTATTTTTTTATAAGATTGAAGTAGCAAACGAGCATGCAGTCCACCTGATGGTAAGTGGTCACTGCCACCCATGGACATCTGTAAACAACATACGGAACACGGGGTTCTATCTGAAGTCAATCAGAGATGCATCGCTACTCCTGAGGACTAAGATAGTCGCCTCATATAAAAGTGTGCCGGCATCCACACCCTTCTATCGAAACGCAAAAACTGCTTCACGCTAGAAATAGATGTGGCGGTGGTACTTCCCCGGGCGAACTACACTGGTTCTACCACCTATGAAATGTATATGTATTTGATAATTTTGTTAACTGTTAATGACATAAACGTGTTAATAACACAAACGCACAAAGCTATCTGAATTAATCTCATTTAGATTACATGTTTGAGATTTTGAATTGGACTTAACAAAAACTAATTTAAAAAAAAATAGACACTTTTCCCGTAATTATCATAAAAACGGACCGTAAAATTGCCATGTATCGGCACAAACTATACATTCTACATTTGTATTTTTAGTATTCAACAACATAAGATAGTTTTACACAGGACTCTACCGGGTAGTAAAGCTAAGGTCCAAACTGATTATACGGAAGACAGAATCAATTATGTATTTTAAAATGACTTACCAATACACGCAATACAAAAAACAATGCATGTATGCAATGCAATATAAAAAGTATTTGTTTTGTACTTAGTTCTGGAGACGGCGCTCATATTGAACACAGTTTTGCCGTCGTGAATCAGCGTCATAATTCAGGAGCAATCGGTTGTATATTTTATCAATTCCATTTGTACCCTTAGATTATAACAATTCCTTAAAACACACATAATTATTTTAGGCCACCCTTGCAAAGTACACTGCAAGATATAACGAAAACATAAGAGTGAAGCATTGCAATGCATAAGCGGAAACATCAGCAATTGTTTTGGTGAACTGTAACTATTAGTAACCGTACTGTATTTATTGCCACAGGGATTTAATTTTCTCTCCTATTAACCAAAAAGAAAACAATGATCTAGAATCAGACACTATGGACAGCAATACATTTCGAGCGGGCCTTAGAATTGCCGGGGTTGCGGGCGGTTAGAGTGGAAGCTCGAACCGTTCAGTGAGGTGATCCCGGGAAGGACGGCGGTATGTGTGGCCGCATACCGTCGTAAAGACTAGACGGAGCGGCGGGCCCAGCAGCCCATCTGGGAGGAGCCCCATAGGGCAACGCTCGGAGGATTCCGGTTGTAGTCGTTTCGAGATCCCGGAGTCTTCATTTTTGCGCCGAGGACGGCCATCGGGGGGGGGGGGGGGGGGTTAGTGCGGTAAAAATCCCACATAACCCTGCGTCGCTCCTAAGGTGACGGGTACCTTTTGAAGGTTTCTCCCTCGACAACAAAAAAAAAAAAGAATTGCAATTCTATTTGGAATTGACTACAGAGGGCGCTATTTACTTACAGCTAAGTGGACTGCATGTTTGCTTAAATTTCATAAAAATCAAGCATGACCTTTGCCTTTTGTCAATATCTTGTGGCAGTATAATTAAAGAAAATGACCAGCTTACTAATCTCGAGCAATGGTGATAAAACCAGTGTAGTTCCACCGGGGAGGTACCACCGTCACATTTATTTCTAGCGTGAGGCAATCTTGCGTTTCGGTGTAAGAATTTGTTTGCCGGCACACTACACGAGGGGACCATTATAGTCCTCGGGAGTACCAATGCATCAGTAATTAAACTCCGACAAAACCCATATTCTATATGAAGCTATTTATAGATGTCCATGGGCGGCAATAACCACTTACCATCAGGTGGATTGCATGCTGGTAGGTATTTGTTTTTATATAACAAGTTCATTTCAGTTTTGATAAATTCGTTAAATTATGATCGCATTAACGTCCGTTATATGATCATTTTGGTATATTTCTGTATTAAAGTTTTATGTAACTACTAGTTTTATGTAACAACTAGTTGTAAAACAAACAGGATTTTTACCAAATTTTTGCATTTTAATTATATCTAGGTACTTTTTTTTAATATAACACAAAAAATCTACAGACTGATCGTTGTGCCTTTTGTCACAATAGTTCTTCTTTTTTTTAACATAATAAGTCTTTATATCTTAGCTCCACGTTAGGCCATCGCTGTCACCATCACACTGTCGTGTGTGGTGTGGCAAAGTTATCTAGGTACTTGAAAAGTATTTAGAAATAACTCGCTTACCTACAGTACATTCGAATTGTGATGCTTTAAATCTATTTCCCCTTCCGAGATAAGAGTTTTTGTTTTCAACATTTCCAAATGGCTCCAAAAATGTAAATGAGCTCACAATTTTAATGTCGAAGGCCTGAATTTCAGAGGCTAAAACGAGCAATAAAATAAAATGTTTTGCAATTTCATTGTCTTCAAAATAGATAACGTCGAATTTTGCAAAAATTCGCGATACACAAATTTTAACCCTTTTATTCCAAAAGAAATGTTGTCCGAGGAATCTTTGTTGCGAAACATTATCTTAATTACAAAAAGGTGCAAATTTTCTTTGTTAGGCTGTGTTAATATGAAACTGTTTTTTACGACATATTTTTACTTGTTTAAATAGGGGATATTTTCTTTGAACCAGGAAGAAAAGCATTTATATAGCAAACATACTTATGTAATGTCTACTCTTTCATTAAATTGATTGCTTTAAATCAAATATTGGACACTACGGTACCGAAACAGAAAAATAAATAATTCTAAGTACTACTCGGCCAAAACAATTAGGCGCATGACAGTTGAAACGTCATTAGAACTAGGGATTTTCCATCCCAATACGAAGTATATTCTATTACCATATATCAAGAGTATGTAGGTATACCATTATTAAAACATACGCCTTAGTGGTGTATGTTCAATAGTCGTGTATTTATTAAATCACTTTCATGTGTTTAATATATTCACAGACATGGAATATTTTCTTTCTTTATTTATTTATGTAGGAGACTGATGTCTGTTGCAGCACACACTCGATTTGAGAGACAGGAATACGGAGCTCATGCATCTTTTCTTGTTACAAAATGCATATTTTGTATGTAAGAGTTCTTTTTCCACCACAAATAGTCTTTTTCCTACCCATTTTAAAGTTTATTGACGCTAATCAACTACCTAAATCAATAATAACTTTAAGAATTCAACTATAACTCAATAAACTAACATTATAACGAAATAACATTAAACACGTGCTGCCTAACGTAAACACCTAGACGATACACGACTGCACGACACTAGGGGATGCGCGGGGTTAGAACCAGTATTGATTGACTTTTATAGTATTTTCTTAGATATATATTTTTGGGAAGAAGTAATTTTTTAGTGTAATTATGGATAAATATTATTATTTTAGATGTAAACGCGCCTTTATCATTAGTTTTGTTTCAAAGGAAAAGTTTTCTTCGCGCTTGTAATGTACCGTTTTTCTCGTAAAGCAAAATTTTATGAAACACCTTAATGTTTTTATTAAATTAATCACAGATCATTTTGTTTATTGTTTATATCGGATACCGTTTTCTATAAAACATTTGTATTTAACTTACAGTCTATCGTTTATTTGTATGTAAATGTTCCTGGACAAAACTAATTACAATTAACCCTAGATAGGATTAGAGAACTTAAATCTGTAAAAGCTGAACAAAACACCAAAAGACAGGAATAGGCGTGTGTAATATTTATGAAGGTTCTCCCTTAAAACCTTTATCCAATCAGCTTGCTCGTTACTTTAATATCATGAAAAAGTTTCGCATTTAGTTACGACTGACAAAATTTATGTGCTTGCTTTAATTATTATTCATAGAATTGAACAATTTACATTCTTACTATAGAGCCGTACGAAATTAATTGTTTGAGAGGAATTCAGGTGTTTTAGGGCGTTTCTTTAATAAAGGATAACCGTTTTTATGCTAATTGCTTCTTTGGGAGGTTATGAGGGATAAAGGTAATTTATCGTTCAAGACGTTATACTCGGTACGTGGATGCTTTTTAGAACTTAAATTTTTATTTTTCAGTTAACCAAAACACTTATATTTTAAAATATCATTGAACTCAATCACTATACTAATAATTCACGCAGCTCCGCTCATTTGAGTCACTTTTAAGAGAATAATATACATACACACTAATACTACATAGTACAAGAGCAGTGATAGCCTAATGGTTTGAACTTGCCCTCTCAATCGGGAGGTCCGAGGTTCAAACCCAGGCACGCAATATTGATTTTTGTGCGTATTAGAAATTGATTATCACTGCTTTTCGGTGAAGGAAAACATCGTGAGGAAACCTACACCTAACCTAACACCCGAGAGTTCTTTAAAAAAAGTTCTTGGAGGTGTGTGAAGTCCACCAATTCGCATTTGGCCAGCGCGGTGGACTATGGCCTAAAACTTTCTCATTCTGAGAGAAGACGCGTGCCCAGCAGCGAGACAGCAATGGATTGTACCCAGTAATAATAATAACTATATACTATTGTAAATAATATACGTGTGTGTAAATAATAGTGTTAACTGAGATGATAAACTGAATGTGCGAAATTTCATTGAAATCCGATTAGTACCTTTTCTTGAGAGAGTAACATCCATTCATGCGTTCACACGAACTGAAAGTTTGTAAAATAAATTATATAAAATAAAATGTCTTTAATACTACAACTAACTCGGAACACGACCTCAACAATAAATTATAAAATTACAAACCGCAATTAACTAACATTGTTACTTTGTACGTATGATCATAATTCACATTAATGCCATTAACCTCTCTATACCATCACCTTGTTATTGACGTAACTTATTTCTACCATACATAGTTGTTTGACACAAGACATTCAATTAAAAGTCGGTAAACGAGTACCAACCCAATGTATATTTTTATAACATTGACGTAAGCATGCAGTCCACTTGATGAAGAGTTTCACGTGGAACATGGGTTCTATCTGAACTTAATTACTGATGCGTTGGTGCTCCCGACTTTACTTCAAAGGGGACGGGGAAAAGTTAGGAATGAATAAGTAAAATTGTACGAATTTACCAAAAAAATGTAAGAATATATTTACAATAAAAAGAAAATCAAAAAATAAGTAAGGCATTTCGTTTCGACCGGATTCTCATGAGCATTGACGGGCCCGGTCAACAATGGAGCGCTGTAGCAGCGTTTTAAATATGTTAAATTAAATAAAAAATAGGGAAAAATTTTCCTCAAAAAATCATTTACAAGATTGGGCTGAGGATTTTTTGATTGTAATATCAAAAAAAGTTATAGGGCAAGAAAAAAAATTTGAAAATTTTCTCCTTTAATTTTTAACTTGGGCAAAAAGTTATATAAACATATTTAAAGGCAAAATAATTTGCTGCAAATTATGATTTAACATTTTTTTGTAAGTTGCATAGTTTCCGAGATATCGCGAAAAAAGTGTTTTTACCCCTTTCTCCAAGATGGCGGCCGGGGGACAAGAGCGACCCCACAAACTTGAGGTTAAGCTTCTATTGACCCCCACACATGTCCCAAAAATAAAATTACGATCTCTAAGAAATGCTATATCGGTCCTTAAATTGTAACATTGCAATGGACTACTGTTATTCTGAACTTAAGTTTATTTTTTGTCAAGCGCAAGAGCTTTTTGAGCGTATGCATGAGCTTCGCCCCGAATAACTTGACGGATTGTAACATAAGAAGTATAATTTGAATCGATTCAGTTGTAATCGTATATAGGAAATATAATTTTTAAACAATGGCAATTTTGATCAGTGAAAAGAGGGGGAAACAATGATTTTTTTAATACCATAAAATATGGATATCATAAAAAGCTAGTAAATTGACGAAGACAAAAACATATTATGTTACTATTTTGACACAAAATCAAAAAGCGTTAAATTGAGTAAAGTGAAACTGACGATAATCAACAGTTTTAAAGCAGTCGAGTTTTTTGTGTTAATAATATAACAAAGTTGCTATTTTTATCTAACTGAAATAGAAAACGAGCATGCAGTCCACCTGATAGTAAGTGGTCACTGCCGCCCATGGACATCTGTGATCAACTTCATATAGAAGATAGGTTCCATCTGAGGTCAATCACAGATGCGCTGCTACTCCCCAGGACTATGATAGTCGCCTCATGTGAAAGTGTGCCGGCAACCACACTCTTCTATCGAAACGCAAGAAATGCTTCACGCTAGAAATAGGTGTGGTGGTGGTACTTCCTCGGTCGAACTACACTGCTTCTACCACCTTGAAAATAATAATAAATCGCTTGTTAATATTCATACGCTGACATCTTGCGTACACAAAGTAATTTTAGGTCTATTGTAGTATAATTGTATTACGTGCCCTGAATGTTCTGGCACTTAGAAAATTATATTCCTTAATAAACATGGTCGTTAATTAAGATGGTTGCCATCAAAATTCGCGCTTACGCTTAGCGATATTTGTTATTATTTTCTTTTAGTGAGACGACTCAAACGGACTAACCCATTGAGCTAGTGATATAACATAGTGTAGTGTTAGTGAAATAGTGACTTAATTAAATCATAAAACATAAGAACAATGTGTCTACCCCTTCATGTTAGAACAAAGAAGTGCAGTCCCTATAGACGCCTTCAATAAACAATTATTTAGCAGTTTAAGTTAGATTAGAATTACTCATTAGCCTTATATAAGACTATTGTAGAACTTCTTTATGACTCCTCTTTGAACAGGCGAAATATATGACACAAGTATGTGGGCTTAAGGGTGTCACACGTTACTGTGTTCTGGTTTCATGTATGATAAGAAACGATTATATAAGTAGTTCTAACTGCGTCCTCAGAGTAGCAATGCATCTGTATATTTGTGGGAGAATTCGGGCAAGACTATATTTTTTATGATACATTATAATAGTAACAATTGGACATGCAGTTCATGTGATGGTAGGTGGCAACTTCATCTTAAAACAGGACCAACTATATATAGAACAGGAGTTCTATTTAAAGTCAATCATGGAGATTCGTTACTACTGCTGAGGACAGATATGGTCGCCGCACATATCTGTATCTTAATAGATGAAGCAAAAACTTGAGATTCGTTGTTAAGATACTTGCCGCAGGCGGTGAAGTATGAAATTATGATATTACAAAGTTTAGTTTTTTAATTTAAATTACGGTAGAATTTCGACCGTTGCAACGGGTGACTAGTAAAAGTAAACCGGCAATGACACTCTCCGGTCGAAACGCAAAATGTTGCACGCTAGAAACGGGTGTAGCCATGTATTCATACTTTTTTTTTATACATACCGCCGTCCTTCCCGGGATTGCCTGACCGGACGGTTCGAGCTCCCACTCTAGCCGTCTGCAACCCCGGAAGCCCCTTTTAGTCGCCTCTTACGACAGGCAGGGGATACCGTAGCCCTATTCTGACCCCGAGGCTACAGGAACGACCATGTATTCATACTAGTTCTACAATTACTTTTATTTTTATTTTTATAAGATTGAAGTAGCAAATGAGCATGCAGTCCACCTGAAAGTAAGTGCTCACTGCCGCCCATGGACATCTGTAAGCAACATCATACAGAATATGGAGTTCTCTGAAGTAAATCACAGATGCGTCGCTACTCCCGAGGACTACAATGATCGCCTCATATAAAAGTGTGCAAAAAAAAAATATATATAAAAATACAAAATTCTATTCGAGGTTGAATGTAGAAATGATAGAGCGACAATTGCGGCAAATACTTTTATAATAAATACTAGCAGAGTCCACGCGACTTTGTTCGCGCAGACTATAATATAATATATCCAAACATTAAAGCATTATGTTACATTCTAATAGTGAAAGAATTATTAAAATCGGTTCAGTAGTTTTTAAGTTAATTCATGACAAACATACAAAAATACAAAAGTTTCCTCTTTATAATATTAGATAAGATATAAATTACCTTATGGTAATCTGTATGCAGAAATGACGTTAGAGAGTTCCTCGATATTATTATTTGACTGCGTCAGAAGGAGGGACGTTTTTGAGCGTATGTACAGTCACGAGCAATAAGATGTGACTACGAACAGATTAGCAAAAGTATCTGACCCAAGAAGGAGTCCAATAATAGCTGACTACACGAACGCAGCAAAAATATCTGACATAGAAAGGCATCATAATGCCGTAATGTAGCGTCGAAATTATGTAGATAAACGTCAAAAATTTCATTTCATTTCATTTCATATTGCTGCGTTCGTGTAAACAGATATTATTGAACTCCTTCTTGGGTCAGATACTTTTGCCAATATTCCATAGTCACATCTTATTGCTCGTGACTGTACTTATGTATGAATATGCATTCCTTTGACATGTTTAATAGGGGATTGACAGATTGTAATATATGGCATATAATTGAAAAGAGAGAAAAGGAATGTTTATTATTAAAATAACAATATGGGCATCAAATACAAGCTAGCAATTGATCAATACAAATTTATTGTAAAAGTTATTGACTTTTTAACCGACTTCCCAAAGGAAAGAGGTTATCTATTCGTCACGTATTTTTTTTTTTTTTTTTTTTTTTTTTTTTTTTTTTTTTTTTTTTTTTTTTTTTTTTTTTATGTATGTTCGGGCGAAATGGCTAGAAATCGTCGACCTACCGACACGATTCATCTAATTAAAATTAAATTAAATTAAATTCATTAAAAATTCATTAAAATTCATTAAAAATTAAATTAAATTCATTAAAATCTTGAATAACTTGGGTGTTTATAAACTGATTTCCATTTTCTTTCTTTCATTTGATAGGAAATTTCGTCACGCAACTTTTTCTCTTGGACATGGGTATGCTGTGATGCTTAACTCTTTGAGTTATGGGGTGGAAACCACCACCACTCCTCAAGTTTTTTAGATAATTTGAGATAACTCGGCTTCTGCCGAATCGATTCTTATGGAACTTGGAATATGTATTATATATCTATGCTTATATAGGTTGACGAAAAATTTGACCTTCAACTCTTCGATCCTGATGATGCAGGGTTACAGCTATCCTAAACTATAACATTAGCTATTTGGTGCTTACATATATGTAACAAGACTACTAAGCAGAGACATGTGATGAAAATTTGACCTTCAACTCCTCAATCCTGATGATGCAGGGGTGCCTCAAGCCTAAAACATAGGAGTTGACCTTTTGGTGCTTATGGGTATGTTATAACAATACTAAGCAAAGACATATTATAAAAAAAATGACCTTCAACTCCTCAACCCTGATGATGCAGGGTGCTGTAAGCCCAAGCCGTAGGTGATGGCCATTTAGTGCTTACGGATATATAATAAGATAGCAAGGCAAAGATGTACGATGACAAATTTGACCTTCAACTCCTCAACCCTGATGATGCAGGGGTACTGCAGGCTTAAACCATAAATGTTAGACATTTGTTGCTCACGGATTTGTAATAACATTGCTAAGCAAAGGTATACGACGAAAAACTGGACCTTCAACTCCTCAATCCTGATGATGCAGGGGTATTGAATGCCTAAGACATAAAACTTAGCTATTTCAATCTTACGCATTCAAAATGATATTTAAAAAAATGTAAGGTAAAACATTAGAAAAACGGTTGTATACGGTGGAAAATTGGACCTTCATCTCCTCAATCCTGATGATGCTGGGGTGCTTCAAGCTTAAACTATAGGCGTTAGCTACATGATCGCTACGTATATCTAATAAGATTACTAAGCAAAGATATAAGATGAAAAATTTGACCTTCAACTCCTCAACTCTGATGATGCAGGGGTACTTCAGGCTTAAACTATAGGCGTTGGCCATTTGATGCTTATGGGTATGTAATATATTTACAAAGCGAAGACGTATGAAGCTTAAACTATAGGCGTTAGCTACATGATCGCTACGTATATCTAATAAGATTACTAAGCAAAGATATAAGATGAAAAATTTGACCTTCAACTCCTCAACTCTGATGATGCAGGGGTACTTCAGGCTTAAACTATAGGCGTTGGCCATTTGATGCTTATGGGTATGTAATATATTTACAAAGCGAAGACGTATGATAAAAAAGTTGACCTTCAACTCCTCAACCCTGATGATGCAGGGTACTGTAAGCCCAAGCCATAGAAGTTGGGGATCTGTTGCTTACGTGCATGCGATGAGATTACATAGAAAAGATATGACATGATAATTTTGACCTTCAACTCTTCGGCCCTGATGATGCAGGGGTCCTTCAAGTTTAAACCGTAGGCATCGGCCATATTGTGCTTACGTATACATAATGTTGTTGTTCACAATACCAACAATGAGTTTCGGAGAGGATATAATTATGATCAAAAATTCCACTTTGAATACAATTACCTGAAAGATGCAAGAGTACTACCAACCTTTTTAAATTGGATGGGTTATCTTTATCAGTATCAGTTGAATTATACTCTTAGTTATAAGGTTTATATTACTTTTTCTACTTTAAATATTGATAATTATAAGTATAATTATAAGTATAAGTCTATTCTTTAAATAAATGTTTACTCAGAAAAAGTTGTTTTATTCGGTTAGGTTAGGTTCGAACAGATATTTCAATTCAGAATCTAAGGGAGGGGGCGCGGTAGCGCCCCCGACCAGTTGTGTCAAAGAAGTCTATTTTTAGATGATGACGTCAGCGCATAATTTTATTCATCCGAAAATCGGACGAATAATTAATTTTATTCATCCGGTTAGCGGACGACTAGCAACAGCCATAACTGATTTTATCGTGACTGAAAAGCGTGAAAAAAAAATTTTAAACAAAAAATACAACCGACTTCCATGCCACATAAAAGTAAAAAATAATTTAAATACATGTTGGTTTAGAGCAAACACAGTTCTTAGTACATAGTCCCGAAGTCGGCGCTCATATAAGATACATGTAGTTTCGTCATGATCCAGCAAAATATGGTAAGCGCCGACTTCGGGACTATGTACTAAGAACTGTGTTTGCTCTAAACCAACATGTATTTAAATTATTTTTTACTTTTATGTGGCATGGAAGTCGGTTGTATTTTTTGTTTAAAATTTTTTTTTTATGTGTGTCTTTTACACACAAGAAAAACTCAATTGTCAAAACAACAACTCAAACAACAATTTATCGTTTTCAACCACTAGGGTTTTTTGTTTTAGTAAATTAACAGTGCTAGTTGTTTTCTGGATTTAACATGAAGAATATTTTCCTTGTATGACGGTGTTGATTGATACGCTGTCACAGTCACGTAATACACGTCAATAAACAATATAACGAAATAAACATGATTTTAACAAACTGCTGAAATTATTAAGGTGTGTGGTTATGATCATGAAAACAATATACAATATCTCCTTAGTACTCTGTTTTAGGTACTAAAATTAAGTAGAAACATGTGCGTAACAACGGAACATGGGTATAGCTACCACCATATTATCCGTATCAATTTTCGGTCATTAATTTCATAGACATATTATATGTAGTAAACTAGACAACCATTTTACGGCAAATAAATTATGCCCCCAACTAGTCATTTGGATCAAAAAAAGATGTACCTATATAGGTGCACCACCGCCACAAATATTTTGGAAAATTAATATTTTTTAGTATTTTTTGTCATTGACGAGGCGAGAAGAGAGCACTATCACGTTTCGTGTTGGAACATAGATGCGAAGGAAAACGCCAAGTGACCCAAAGAACGCGCTAAGCCCGTTCGGAGAAAAAGTCGGCTTGGTCGACGTCCCCAGACGCAGTATCCCTGTAGTTCCGAGAATAGAATAGGGCTACGATATCTCCTACCTTATGAAACGGCCAACTAAAAGAGCTACCAGCGTTGCGAGCAACAAGAGTGAAAGCTTGTACCACCCGGCTGCCAATTCTGGAAAGGACGGCGATATGTTATATACCGTAGTAAATACCGGACGATGCAGTAGGCAATATTTCCACCTGGATGGAGTCCAAAGGATAACGCTCTCAGACTTCTGGCGTCTGACTTCTTCAGAGATCTGGCGTGTGCTCTAGGGGATGTGATTTGTGAATCCGAAGGAGCGCAACTGGTGTCCGCTTGCGATCCTTTGGAGATCCCGAAGTACTCTTTGCATCGCCGAGGCCAACCTTGGAAGGTAAACTGGGTATCTGTAGTTGCTATTTTGTAGGTATCTCACATCCATCAGTAGCAAAAAAGTTATAACTTAATTAGAGAAAATACAGAGTCAATTAATTTATTGCCATAAATCTCAGGAATATATACCTAATTATGGTAAATATGATAAATTGAAAATAAATCATAGTATTCGGTCTGACGTATTACTTATACAAAGGCGTAGTTTACTTGTTGTTTCCTTGAATTGTTGACTAATGATTGATAATCCCATAAAAGGTGTAGTACAAAAGCCAAGTCGAGTAAATAAAATCCTTGGTTTATTTAATTGAACAATTTGTGATTTTCTTGTTCTATTATTTTTTTGTGGTCGATAAGCACGAGTTAATATGAGAACAAATAGGTACATATAAATTCTTAAGTATTTTAAATTATTTCTTGATCTATCTGCGATATCCGTGACAGATTTAGTACTTAATGATTTAAAATACTAGCCTCTCAAGGTAAGGATCCAATGTTGGAATACCGATTATGTATCGATATTTTTTTTTAGTTATATGCTACATATTAGATATTATGCCATTAGTAATTATCACAAGCCTAATCGTTGGTAAGACAAATGTTGTGGAAGAAGGTACTGAGTAGTGTAAAAAAATTACAAAATTATGTTAATTCTATCACCTTGTCCGCACTTAACCAGCGCTTTGCTCTGTATTCTAAACTTCTCTTCTTATTCTGACACCCGAAGTTTATATTGGGTTTATGACATAAGACCATTAAGAACACAATTTTGTCTATCAAAATGTGGCCATACTTGGCTGTAGCTCCGTCGGTCCCCAGCTAATCGATGTCTTTAAAGGCAAACTGAGTTGAACAATACATATATGCGTAATATACATTACGCACATTATACGTAAATGCAAACATATATACAGAATAAAGTCTAATTTTAACCACAATACATTGACGTCTCTACAGGACAGTTTCAGTGCTAGAATAAATTTGAAGATATTAGTACAACAATGAAGTTATTAGTACTATTTTGTTTTGTGATGATGCTGGCAAGTGTTTTTGGTAGACCGAGTGAAGAAGCATCGAAAATGGAAAGCTTTATGCTGAGAAGTGGTGATGAATATGGATTCAATAATTTGGTTAGATCGAAGCGCTACATTCGTAAAATGTTTTGTCCCAAAGGCTACATGAGAATTCAAGCATTTTGCTTCAAAGTAGAGGATGAAGAAATGTAGAAGACCAGTTTTATAATTACGAAAATATAATAAGAAGAATAAGTGAAATCATGTAATGTCAATATAATGTATATGAATTTTAATAGAATAATTGTGAAAATTGTGTTGCTTTTTTCCTAAATTTTCGATAGTAAGTGAGCATTCTTTCTCCTGATTGCAAGTGGTTTCTGCCTAAATGTACACCTGAAATAAACCACATAAAATCTAAAGTTAATAACAAATTCGTTGCCTCTCATGTGTATAGAGATTGTCACGTCGAATTTTAGTCAATCGACCGGTATCTGCAACAGAAAGCATGAACTGCACTACGCTTAAAATTGGTATGGCATTGGCACCCCGTAGGAAATTATACTCGTTCAATCACCTTGGAATGTGCGTTTTTATGTACCATTTCGAATATATTCAACCATATATAATGTTGTAATACGTACTAATAATACAAATGTGTTTGTTTGTTCCTCTTTCACGTCGCCACATAGCTATTATATGTTATGGTTTATATGTTGGGAGATAGTTAGGATGGTGGAGAGTGACGTAGGCTACTACTGCTACTATTATTTTTACTACTACTACTATTTTTACCGCACTCTCTTATTCCCATGAGAATGTCGATATTTTGTTAGTTGCTAAATATTTAGTAATTCCAGACATTGTTAATAGATGGCGTTACAAAAAAATCATTTGCAAATTGTGAATCACGCTATCAAATACTACATGTAATTTACTTAAGTGAAAGGCAACTAACAAATTTAGCTGGATTTTTAATTCGTGCTGGAAAAATTGTTATTTGGGTTTTATATTAATATTGTATAGGAATAAGAAATAATAAGACAAACACTAAAGTACACTAGTACGGTAGCACGATCGCGATCTCTCTCTTTATCGTGTCCTGAATAGACTTGGGCGTTATTGCTGTATTGCTGTGTCTGCTAGTCGTGTCGAACCGACGTAAACGAATATAAATAATAAATATTACAACATTATTTGTTGAAAATAAACAATGATTGTTGTTGTTAGTTATAATGAAATACATTAACTGTTCTATGTTATAACGCCCAGTTTCCTTCGTTTCCTTTGCAGGCGAAGCTGCGGGTAAGAGCTAGTTTCATATAAATTATTTATTTATTTATACAGACTTACGTCTATCATTACAGGTAATACCCAATACGATAGCGTAGACAATTATTCATTTTTCTAAAAGGTTAACATTCTTTTCTATTATTATTATATATAACTACATATTATTGTAAGATAATATATTAAAAACAACTTTTGCGAATTCACTCAAGCTACATGAATTGACATCAAGTTTTTCATGTACCTGATGGAGTGTAGAGAGCTTGGGTGAAAGGTGCCTTAGCTAAAAGGTTGGTCCTGGCTGTTGGTACGACCAGCAGCGGAGGGCGCCGACGTCTCCATACGTACCCATCTGGGACACAGAGTTCAGACGACACAAAACACTCGGATTAGCGTATATTTTGCCTCATAAGGGGCCCATATGGGCATTGTGTTCCAGATTACTCCTAATCAATGCATCATATAATGCCTAAATCGCAGCAATATTGGTAATGCCTTAAGATTGTCTTAGAACAAATATACTATGTTATCTAAAGCAATCAATATCTAAACTTGGGTAGGAAGTTTCTTGTTTAATAAAACTTCAGTTCTTAAGACAGTTTGACATGGGTCGGTGAATTTGCATACACTGCTAGCAACATCTGAGGTTTACGTGTTTTTGAAACATAAATAAGTAGATACTTTTTGTCTCACACTATAAAATGGTTGTTTATCATGGAAAGCAATAAAATTTTAAAAAGAATTTGCTTACAATTTACGAGGAAGCGTCCTCAAAACAGCAATTGTTTACGGTTTTCCATCATTGCAAAGTACATTGCAGATTATGACCGAATACAAAAAGTAGTACAATGTGCGTTGAAATGTATGAGCGAAAACGTACACAGTGATTGTTTTGAAGAAACGTAATAAAGTCGTACTAGGGGTACTGACAATACGAAATAGACGACAGACGAATATTACACACGCTTTCTACACTCATAGCCCCACAGTAGGATTTTCTGATGTGTCGTGGGTACCATGGACACACACAAACACCCATACCCAGAACTCGAATCTAAACTCATCATTCAGATGTCCTGTCAGGCCGGGAATCAACACCGGACCCATTGCGTATCAGACCAGTATGGTAACCACTACGCCACGTGGGTCGTCAATATTACTAACATTTTTTATCTGATTGATATAGCAAACGAGCATACAGTCCATCTGTTAGTAAATGGTCACTGCCACCCATGGACATCTGTAACAAACTTCAAATAGAGCAGGGTTCTATCTGAAGTCAATCACAGATGCTTTGCTACTACCGAGGACTATGGCGGTCGCCTCAAACAAAAGTGTACCGGCAACGAAGCGCAAAAATGCTTCACGCTAGAAACAGGCGTGGCGGTGGTACCACCCCGGTCGAACTACACTGGTTCTACCACCTCGCTTGTTATTTATCATGACAATATAAATACATATCAAATAAGTAGACTAATACAAAATTATAAATGTTTTTTATTTCAATGTTATTATTTTCACGTAGAACTAAAAAAAATATATATATAAACAAAATCCCGAATGCTGAAACTGAACTAAAATTGAAAACAATTAATCACTTTTAAGCAATCAAGATTTTTTTAATAATCTCTCAATGTATTTATTTTACCTTTCTTCAAGAGCTCCATATTATTGCTCGAGATTTTTTTTTATCTAATTGAAGTAACACATGCAACATGCAGTCCACCTGATGGTAAGTGGTAATTGCCGCCCATGGACATCTGTAAACAACTTCATATAGAACATGGGTTCTATCTGAAGTCCATCACAGATGCGCTGCTACTCCCGAGGATGATGATGGTCGCCTCATGAAAGTGTGCTGGCAAACACACCCTTCCATCGAAACGCAAGAAATGCTTCACGCTGTAAATAGGTCTGGTGATGATACTTTTCTGGTCGAACTACACTGGTTCTACCATATATAAATGGACCCTGTTAAGCAAAAAAGGTCCCACAGCTTTTTTTACATTTGAGTAAACGCCGTTAAAAGTTTGACCTTAAAATAAAAAATCTTGATGTTATATTACATTTTTGAAAATCACCAGTACAATAAGACATAACATGTACATTTGAAAAAAGTGAATCTTTTGTGCATAAGTAAAAATTCATTAGTAGATCATAGATATGTTTATAAATCGATGTCACATAATATGTTGCCTGGATCTTTTTTACTTAACAGGGTCCAACTGTAATATGTAATGGATTTATTACAAGAGACCGAAATTAAACTACTGTTATAATAGGTATTTACTTTATATCTTACATAGTAATTACCCTGACTAGAACTAGAACAATAACGAGAATAAACATAATAATAAGGAAAATACTATGCACTATTTATGTACTATATTATTAAGTCACAGAACATATATAATGCATTTTAATAGTAATATTGTATGGTCGTAAACAAATATGATGATAAATTTATGACTGGATCCGACTTTGGTAGCCATGTTTATTATTTAAACATTTTTTGTTTATTTTTCGCTAAAAAGATTTTTAAAAGATGAAAGTTGCAAAGGAAAGTGTAGTCAACATGATAGTAAGCGTGACTGCCGTCCAGTAGCCGTCTAGAGCAGTGATAGCCTTTTTTTTGTTTTCGAGGGAGAAACCTTCAAAAGGTACCCGACGCCGTGGGAGCGACGCAGGGTTATGTGGGCTCCTCCCAGATGGGCGGCTGGGCCCACCGCTCCGTCTAGTCTTTACGACGGTATGCGACCACACATACCGCCGTACTTCCCGGGATTGCCTGACCGAACGGTTCGAGCGGGACTCTAGCCGTCTCCAACCCCGGAAGCCCCTTTTAGTCGCCTCTTACGACAGGCAGGGAATGCCGTAGCCCTATTCTGATCCCGGAGCTACAGGGACGAGAGCAGTGATAGCCTAATGGTTGAAACTCGCCCTCTCAATCGAGAAATCCGAGGTTTAAACCCAGGCACGCACCACTGATTTATGTGCGTATATAAAAAAAAATAACTATTACTGCATTTTTGGTGAAGGTTCGTGAGGAAACCTACGCTCCCGAGAGTTCTTAAAAAAAAGTTTTCTGAGATGTGTGAAATCCACCAATTCACTATTGGCCAGTGCAGTGGACTATGGCCTAAAACTCTCTCATTCTGAGAGAAGACCCGTGCCCAGTAGTGTCCATGGACAAAAAGCAATTTTACACAAAACAAGGATTTCTATCTGAATTCGCTGACATTGCAAATGCATTGCTACCGTTGAGCACTAAGATACTGGCCTCGTGTGAAAATGAGCCAGCAACCAAACCCTTCCACTGAAACACAAAAACTGCCTCTTTATAAAATAGATGTAGCAGTGATACCTCCACGATTCCGGTTGCGTTCCTTTGGAGATCCCGGAATCCTCTTTATAGCGCCGAGGAAGGCCACCGGAGGGGTTTTAGTGCGCTAAAAATCCCACATAACCCTGCGTCATTCCCACGGCGTCGGATACCTTTTGAAGGTTTCCCCCTCGAGAAAAAAAAGTGGTACCTCTTCGGTCGAACCATGTCTATTCTACCTCCTTCTAACCTCCTAAAATACTGTTGCTAACTGATGTATCCTGACTAAAACTGCTTCAAAACAGTACACACCAAATCTGTTGTTCATTTGCCTAATTGAGGATACATGTTAATATTCTGTTTTTGTTTTTGAAAATACAATCACAGTTATACGAAATGTTTACTAAACGTGACTAATTTATAGATAACTTCGGTGTATATAATGTGGTAGAAGTTTTAGCAGAGTATTAGAAGAGATTTGACAGTACAACGTTTATTAACATTTACGAAGACAAGAATGAAGGTTACAGTTCTTTTACTAACCATCTTGGTTGTTGTGGCAAGCGTTGTAAGTAAGCCAACCGAAACTTCAGAAGCAATTGACGAGGATGATGTAACAAGTGAAGAAATTGCAACAGATGAACAAGAAAATGGAAACAATGATGTATCAGTGGTATCATCAGTATACTCGCCTTGTCCTCGCGGCACGCACAGATACATTGGAGGATTTTGTTTTAAAAGAAATCTACGTAAGCAAAGTAATCAACCATGATGATACAAAGGACGCGGAAAAACGAAGCCAGGTACATAAACCACGAGAAATAGCCGTGAGATATTTTAATAACTTCATGTAATAGTTTTGTTTGTTGTTACTTTTCTTAATTAAAATACAACTAATAGAAACATGTACGGTCTAATAAACGCGTGTTTTAAATAAAGTAATATTGACTTTGTTTTATTATTTAAACCTCAAAAGAAGAAGATAATTAAATTGCTTCAAGTTATTATTAAGCTTTGTTTTGTTTTAGTTTAAAGGCTGTGGTAGGGGAGAAACGTACCAGACATAACGATTTTTTTAATTCTAATTCTATTCTAATTCTATAAATATTCTAGATGTCTTTGTCAAAATACCCGCTATTGGTTTCAAATGCAGCATAGTTTCAAACTCTTTTTACCTTTAAATTTAACTTTAACTTTTTATCTTTAAAATTAGAGAAATATTGGTGCTACTTTGGACAATATGAAGTTTAGTTTTTTAATTTAAATTACGGGTGACTAGTAAAATTAGTTATAATTGAAAAGCGATGTTTGTACATCTTTTTTAGAGTTGTAATAATAAAAAATGTGAGAAACTTAAATATTTTCCGATGTTAGCGAGACGTTGTCTTCTTATTTGATCTGAGTAAACTTTATTGTATACACTTCGGTCAAGGGGGCAAGGATTATTTCATTTACTAGCATGTTCTTACGAGGTGAACGTCAATGCTAATTCGTGTGTTATAACAAACATTACAAGCTAATATAATTCATAGTTTAAGTATTATTTGGTATTATTTGGTATATATTTGTAAGATTATAACCATAACTTAACTGAGAGACTGAAATATAATAAAATTTGTGTATTGAGAGAAAGATTATTCTCGTAGACTTATCTTGTACCTATCTATATATAGGACGTTAAATTGATAACTAGCCATAGATATTATATTTTGTGAAGCACTAGCAGTACCCTGCGCGCATATTTTTTTGTGATGGAGTTGCAACACGCCATCACAAAAAATACACCAGAAACCTTCGCGAGATCATGAATATCAACTTTGCTAGAGATCATCACATGATCAAATGAATAGTTTACGATTTTATGGAGGACATACAGACAAACATTCATTTTATACATAAAGATTATTCGTATAGAAACATTAAGTAATATCTATTTTGATGAGTGTATATTTTTAGAGTGATATTTATCACCTACTGGGTTATCTAGGTTTTAACATTAAAAATTCTATGATATCTTCCTTTTAGTAATTGTTACGAAAGGTCCTCGAATGGCGACCAGCAAAAGGAGCACAGGTCGCCCCCCCCACTCCCCCCACGAGGTGGACCGATGACCTGAAGAAGACAGCGGGAAACCGTTGGATTCAGAGGGCACAGGACCGGTTGTGGCAACATCTAGGGGAGGCATATGTCCAGCAGTGGATATCAAAAAGCTAATGGATGGATGGCTATTGTTAATATACTACTGGCTTTTGTTTCCTTATTTGTTTATATACTTTGTTGTTTAGATTCTTTTCTCTGTTCTAACCTACAAACTTCGGCGCCAAAACCAATCCATATTTCAGTCTCGTAGGCTATCAGTGTTGAAAGTTGTATTTCGCCCAAATTTAATAAAAAATCTGACTATCCTTGTTCATCGAAATTCTTGTATTGTCACCGAACTCGATAAGCCTCTTCTTCATTTACATCGAACTGTTCCCGTGAAACAGTCTCTGTTTCCTTTTAGCAAAGTCTCATATTGGATGCCGTCACTTTGTCCAGTAAGACAGTACAAATTGCTGATATTCTTTGGAGGCTACAGTCGCGTCAGTTGAATGTTATCAACAATTTTAGTTCCACGACTCAGCTTATGGGTGTCGCTACGGATGTTTTTATGTTCCAAGTTTCTTATCCTTTATTGAAAGTTTTTCGTTTGTTATTGTGGCAGTATCAGCCGGATTGGTATTGGCGCTTGTTAATACAATTTGTGACGTCGTAAGGATTTCCCTAGTAAACATTCACACGTTTTTTGGACGAAATGAAGCAATAAAGACGGAAAAACAGTCCGTTACTTTGAAATGAGGTTGGTAGTGAAACGATATGGAACGACGGAAAGCAACATTTACGTTCAAATGTGATATCTGTTCGAATAGTCATATAATTCTATGATTACCTTTAACTAAAAGAATAAAGATCAATAAAACTAGATTTTATTTTAAAATATTGAATTAATAGTTAAAAATCTGATCTATGATTTGATTATTAGAATAGATAAATTGATCATTAGAATCAATTAAAATAACAAACAATAGGTATCTATAGTAATTCACTCATGCACAAAACAATTTCTGAAATGAAGTTTATTTCATTAGATGCAGCTCTTATCTGTAATCTTTAGAATTATTTAATAAATTTTGATAAATAAACTTATAAGACTTAAAGAAGCCTAAGACTTAAAGGAGGTTTATTTTTTTATTTGAAAAATGTTCACAGTCCCTGCTTTACACAAGAGAACCGAACAGTGGTTTATACAGAAACTCAGTGATACAAAGAGTAGATACATCATAAGCAGACAATGTTGGTGACCTTTGTAGCATTTGTCATTAAAATCAGTCAGGCAGGGGGTTCCGTTTTCCATTTCGGCGCGACAAACATTTCAATGTGAATTTTGACTTCTATTCCGGGTCTTGGGTGTACACAACTGTCCTATCCTATTAGTATGACCGTAGCACCCACGCCTCAAAGCTCTTTATTGTTTGTATGGATGTGTATTTTTTATCCAATTAATGTAACAAATGATGGAAAATGGTTGTTATCGCCCATGGATATCTGTAAAGAACTTCATATATGCTACCTACACTGATAGACGCTTTCAGTGTAGAAAGCGTGGGTGCTATGGACATACACAAAAACGAATACATAAACACCCAGACCCAGAACATGAATCTAATCTCATCATTCAGATACCTGTGTAGCCGGGAATCGAACCCAGGACCCATTGCGTGTCAGACCGGTATGGTAACCGCACCGCCTCGCGGGTCGTCACACAACAAGGGTTGTATCTGAAGTTAATCATAGATGTGCTGGTATCCTCGAGGATGTTGCCTGGCGTCGATGTCGTCTCATATGAAAGTGTGTCTGCATACACACCACAATCACCTTCTCTGATTCGACTTAAAAGGGACTACTACGACACTCTTTTTTTTCGTTATTATACTATCACTATCAAACACTGTTGTGATAGTGTAAAAGCACGGTTATGATAATAATACTGTGGTAAAAGGGTTGTAATAAGACAGAAAATTATTTGTGTTCCAACTTATTCCTCAGCAATTGCTAATTTCAGGACTCAATTCCTATATAAGGTTGCAAACTTACATGGACCACATGCGACCACATACCATCAGATCGAGTAAACGATCATGCAGTCTGGAAGACGATTTGCAACTTATACGAAAAAAGTTATGGAGATATTAAACGGAGTCGAAGGTATTTCCCTAACAACAATAAAAAACTCATTTCATCCCTAAAACAAGAAATTAGGGCACTATTGTAAAACACCGAGTAATTATGTGAATGGCAAATTAATTGACCTAGACTCCGTCTTACCATAAATCTTTCCCGGAATAATGGGAACATCAATTTCATTGCCGTTTTAATAAAAGCAGTCGGGTTGTAATTTATCATGAGGCAACAAAGATTTTCCTTATTACTTGTTTTAGGCAACACATCCTTGTTTACTGATTTAGAAGTTCCGCTACATGTATTATTAAATCAACATGTAATGTAAGCGTTTCAAGTAAAATAAATTATAATAAAATACTACTTAACAACAATTTGACGACTTGCGTGACGGAGCGGTTACCTTACAGTGGGTTTCGGATTCGATTCCTGGTCAATCAGACATCTGAATAACGAATTTTGATCTTGTTCTGGGTCTGTGTGTTTGTGTATTCGTCTTAGTGAGTGTGTGTGTATGTGTCCTTGTACCCACAACACATGAGAATCCCAGTGTGGGGCTATGAGTGTAGAAAGCGTTTAAGCGTTTTTTAAACTATTAAATCACCAATTCATTGTAGTAAAAATTAAACTATTATTTTGTAAAATAAATATTATACTGTGCTGCACTTAGTCACAAACGTATTCAGTTTTTAATAAAATTTCTGTATTTTTTATTTCAGAAGTGATAATTCATCTTATTTCTTATTGATGTTATAAAAAAGAAAGCTTTTGAGGATGTAGTTATGTGTTTGTTAATCCTTTGGACAAAACGATTAAATCGTACTTTGCTTGAATTTAGCACTTAGTTACCTAAGGACACCCCCATATCCTGCACAAATGCTTCTATATGGGGCTAGGAGAGGGGCGTGAGGACCCCTTCTCCTCGCCCGGTTTTCCGGCTGGGGATAGGGAGGTCTGAGGTTTTTCTCTATCCCTCTTCGCAGCCTCCTTCTGCAAAATCACTGCCTCGCAAAAGGATTTAACAACTTTCTAAGATCTCTTTACCACAGCTTTTTCTACAACCGTGAACGAGAGATTGGCCCCACTGCAGCGGCGAGGATACGGTGCTGACTATCTCAAACTGGACACTACTCGCAGCTACAATGGTGGCACTGGGTGGTTGGGCCCTGGCTATGCGGCACAGGTACTTCCTGAAACATCCATGTCCCGAAAGCACCTGCACCAGCTGAAAGGTCAGTGACCCATACCGCCTGACCTTCCAGTGTTCAAGCACTGGCTGGTTAGTTCTGAGGCCAGCCATAGGTTCGGCCAGCCTCTCCTTCTACTGAGCAGTCATGGACTGTAGAGCATGTTTCTCCCGGGGCTGGTAGTCTCTGCGCCAATGCTACATCGCAACATGGACCTCCGCCTCCGGATCCCTAGGAGGGCCTGCCGGTAAGCAAGTCTTAGAGGAGATGGTGCAGTATCCGCAGATGACCCCGACGGCCATCACCCTCTGTGTTTTAATAAGGACCATAGAAGGTCAAGGACCACACTACCCCAAAGCACAGGCGACGGCTGCTCGCACTATTTTTTCCTTTAAGTTAGCTGTTTAATGCAGTCGAGCTTATTGCTTCATATTATTCTCTTTGTTCTATTTTATACAGTCGTGTTTTTGTGTTTTCTGCATATTAATATCGTTTTTGAATTTATCAACGGTAAAATGAACCCGATGTACCCGATGAATGGTTTTGAACCCTGATACATGGTTGTAATCGGGGGATGGTTTAAGGGGTCCTACCCCCTACCCCCCCTCCTCCTCGAAATGATAAAAATATTGACATTCATAGTAGAACGTATATGGTTATGGAGTTAACACTGCTACACCTATTTAATTTTTTTGAACTCTGTACAAAACCTGGCTACGTCCATGCACTGATATACTCTCTAATACGATATGAAAGCGTATTACGTATTAATGCGCCCCAGCTCAAGCCATTACCGCCATATTACTAATATCCTGGAAGGTAAGCCTCTTATTGGATCTGACCATTGATTTGTGATTGTACCAGGTGTGTATTGAATAAGGACTAATACCTACTACTAATGATAATTTTCTCTGTTTATTGTATATATGTCTCAGTATAGCTCAATAAATTATCTTTGTCCACACAACCTTTTGTTATCTTTTATATATTTTGTGGTAGTGTTAAGTATCTTCATTATTACTTTTTGGGCATACATGTACCGCATGAGAGGTAATTTCTCAACACGAGAGCTCGGGTGGTTTAATCAAGACGCTTACGCTGCAAAGATTATGACATTCTGCATAATGCCGTCACTGCTGTCAAATGTAATTTACTCTCAAATTTTACCTTAAACTAATCTGTATTTGTTGATAGAACTTAACAAGAAATACATAAACCCGCTTAAGTCTTACTGTTGTTTCCTTCATTCATTGTATTGAAATTTGACTGCCTTCTGTTGAAAATAATTATAACATATCACAGTTGCCACTAGATGCCGCTCTTTTCATTTATCTTTGCATTGCTTCTGTTGTTATTTCTCAAATAGACTCTACTAGTGTAATATATCTTCATTAGAGCTTTTTGTGCATACAGCTAGCTATGTAAGCATATTTCGACTTCGCATTAGAGGTAATTCCCCAACATGAGAGCTGTTTCCCCTCGGGTGGTTTAATCAAGACGCTTACGGTGCAGAGATTATGACATTCTGCATAATGCCGTCGCTGCCGTCAAACGTAATTTACTCTTAAATCCAACAAGGGAATGATCCTACACCCATAAGCTTTATGTTGTCAATAACAATTATTTCAAATTAAATTCAATCTAATATATAAAATTCTCGTGTCACAGTTTTTGTTGCCATACTCCTCCGAAACGGCTTGACCGATTTTTACCAAATTTTATATGCTTATTCAGTAGGTCTGAGAATCGACCAACATCTATTTTTCATACCCCTTAAGGGTTGTCCACCCTTAACATTTTTTTAATTTTTTATATGGCAAAACAACGTTTGTCGAGACAGCTAGTTAAAACTATAAATCATAATGTTATATATGTCTATCATATTAATGTGACAATGAACTAACACAAAACAAAATATTTGATCCGCAAATAAGCATAATTATTGTATATTTTTTTGTTCTTTAGTTTTTTATAGTTTCATGTAGACAATACATACATTTTTTAATAACTTTCAAGAAGTAAACGAGCACGCAGTCTACCTGATGTGCAACCAAAACAAGAGATCTATCTGAAGTCAAGCACAGATGCGTTGCTATTTCCGAGGGCTAAGATGGTTATCTCCGTCCCTGTAGTTCCGGGATCAGAATAGGGCTACGGTATCCCCTGCCTGTTCGTGGCGCTGAGGACGGCCACCGGGGGGGTTTTAGTGCGGTAAAAATCCCACATAACCCTGCGTCGCTCCCACGGCGTCTGGTACCTTTTAAAGGCTTCCTCCTCGAAAAAAAAAAGGTTATCTCATGTAATAATGAGTCGGCAATCACACCCTTCCACCGAAACGTAGAAGTAAGAACTGCTTCATCCTAGAAATGGGTGATATCTCCCCTGTTGAAGCATATAATTCTTTTACAAAAACATTATGATTTTATTTCATTTGAATGTTGTGATTCTGATTTCATTTATGTAATGTCGGACACGCGTTCACATCAAACGATGATTTTTTTCGTGAGTTTCATAATAATATCTTACGAAAAAGTAACGACCTCAAGTAATCGCCATAATGTTAGACTTATAGAAATCGGATAATATCGATTCAGAAACACGAAAAAAACATGGTTAGTGGTCACTGCTGCCCATGGTCATCTGTAAGCAACTTCAAATAGAACATGGGTTCTATCTGAAGTCAATCACAGGTGCATTGCTACTCCCGAGGACGATAGTCGCCTCATATAAAAATGTGCCGGCAACCACACCCTTCCATCAAAGCGCTAGAAATGCTTCACGCTAGGAATATGTGTGGCGGTGGCACTTCCCTGGTTAAACTACACTGGGTCTACCACCTGTCTGTGTCTAGTGTAACTGTTTAATTGTTTTTGCGTATAACATAAGTTTGAACTTTTCGAGATACTAATAATTAGCTTTACCTTGTCAATATAATAATGTACAAAACTTTACTATTTTAGATATTGCCATTTGACAGAACTAGTTTAGTTCGACCAGAAAGGTACCATCACCATACCTATTTCTAGCGTGAAGCAGTTCCTGCCTATGGTAGAAGGGTGCGGTTGTAGTTTCACTTTTATATGAGGCGACCATCGGAAGTAAAAACTCATCTGCGATTGACTTTAGATACAACGTCTGATTTGTATGAAGTTGCTTACAAATGTCCTTGGCTGCCAAGGCCACTTAACATCAGGAGGACTACATACTCATTTGCTACTTCAATGTTATAAAAAAGATACTTAATATCGTTTGTTCAAGAGAATATTCAATACCTTTTTACCATGGCATTACGAAGATCAAGGGAAGATACCCGATTTTGGTAGGCGCTGCATACTCCATAAACTTTGATTGTAAACTGGACCAAGATAGTTATGAATTTATGAGAACCCTATCGAGGCTACATAAGGAGACCTACTCGCAGGGCTGGCAATCGCTCAAGTATGGACCAAGTAACTATATAGATAGTGTAGTAAATAATTCAATAATTGGTCCATAGATATTCAGCTTTATGCTATAATAACACGTGTTGATTAAAAAATAATAAGTTTTATAAAATGTAAAATAAATGATGTTAAAAAATATGTTAATAAAACTTTTTATTTGTTATTTTTTTATCTCTGAATGTATGTACATACATAAAAGGTGTTGCCTGCGACATAAAATATCGTTAATGCGTACAAAATTTATCTCTTGTCCTAATTCCATGGTTCTAGTTTTAGGAGTTAAGTACTGCGTTGAGTTAGTCAGAAGTAAGTATTATTTCATGTACATCTAACATATAAAATTCTCGTGTCACAGCTTTTGTTGCCATACTCCTCCAAAACGGCTTGACCGATTTTTACCAAATTTTATATGCTTATTCAGTAGGTCTGAGAATCGGCCAACATCTATTTTTAATACCCCTGTTTTTAATACAGACCCTTAAGGGTTGTCCACCCTTAACATTTTTTTTTTATTTTTATATGGCAAAACAAAACAACAACGGGACAGCTAGTATATTTGATATATTTCATATTTTGTGTATATAATAGAACGAATATGAATAAACGTCGAAAAATTAGTCAGGCTTATCTCACATCAATTTTTTTCTGATTTTTTTTATTTACGACACACTGTCTTTGTTATTCATATATCCACTTTTATTTTCTATCAAAATCAGTACCGAGGTTACTTTGCCAACCGTTTTTTTTTTATCTGACTGAAGTAGCAAACGAGCATGCAGTCTATCTGATGGTAAGTGGTCCCTGCCTCCCTTGGACATCGGTAATCAACTTCATACATAACATGGGTTCTATCGTTTACAATTACTGCCCCTTTCTCACTTTTCCTCTACTCATTTTCCACTAAAATATTATCCTGTATTATAATAAATATCATATATGCCACATTATTCAATACGTGGCAACCCTCTGAAGGAGATACAGTGTTATTTATAGGTTGGCTTTTTACCGCCCACTTAATGTACGCCGATTGCCCGCATAACCTCATGAGTTATGGCCGACCTGCAAATAAGTCTCTGAAAGTATCCCATTCCTTAGCGCTGATAAGTTGACGACGCATCCTTCTTGCTTGGTTACCTTCATAGTTGTTTAGTTACTATTTGATGACTCAAGTGGCGAAGCGATCTGATACGCGATGGGATCCGAGTTTGATCTCCGGCCAAACATATGAAAAAGTGATGAACTTAGATTTCTGTTCCGAATCAGTGTGATTGAACGTCTGTGTGTGTGTTCATGGCACGCAGGAAGAGACGCACGCATGAAAAGAAGTTTCACACATGTTTCGATGGAAGGGTGCGGTTGCCGGTACACTTTTATATTTGGCGACCATCATAGTCCTCGGGAGTAGCATCTGTGATTGACTTCAGATGAAACCGATGTTCTGTATGAAGTTGATTACAGATGTCCATGGGTGGCAGTGGTCACTTACCAACAGGTGGACTGCATGTTCGTTTGCTCCTTCAGTCAGATAAAAAAAAGAAAACAATACTGGTATCAGTATCGGTACATATAAGTTGAGAGTTTAAATCAAGTATTTTACATACTTATATCGTTACTCTAAGGTTACATTACGTAGTCATTTGGACTGAAATGTTTTATAGGAGTAGCATTTATCCAGTAACTAACATAAATACTTACTTGCAGCTAATTAGTAGTGAGTGTAGCAACATTATGCTGGTGAATCGCCGCCACAAAAAGTAGTATGGGAATATTAGAAAGAAAGAAAGAAAGAAAGAAAATACTTTATTCGGTACAGTACATAAGGTTATACAAAAAAGAAGATACATCCAGTAGCAAACATGTGTTATTATTACTAATTCTTATTGATGTAAGTTACATTACATTGACCGAAAGGGTCTCCACTCAGCTTATTGCTGCAGATAGTCAAGGCCACCTGCAGCGCTGGTATTCTGTGGAGCCAATATTAGAGTGGAAAACATTACAATTGTAGCAGTGTACTCGTAGAATTCACGCAGGTAATAGAGTTTAATACCTTGACGATTATACCAACTCATGAGTTGTACTCAAAGACCATGAGATGTTGTAACTCTTCGGGCTCTTCCCTGGTGGGCGTGAAACGCTCACCGCACCTTCTGGTCTTTACGGCGTCATGCGACCACACATGCTGCCGTCCATCCTGGGGTTGCTTGGCCGGACGGTTCGAGCTCCCACTCGTCCCGCCCGCAACCCCGGAAGCCCATTTTAGTCGCCTCTTACGACAGGCAGAGGTACCGTAGCCTTATTTTGGTCACGGAACTACTGGGACAACAGTTTGACCTAGATTAACACCTAGAACACGTATTACCTAAGTAGTCGCGACCGAAGCGGGCACAACCGCAAGAATAAAGTATTCATGTATAAATTGTACTCCTAAACAAACAGGAATATTAACTGAAGTCGCTATTCCATCCGGGTAGTCAATAACACAAACAATACTCAGTTATTTTCTAGTTATAAGGATACCAAAATATTATGGACCACAATTTTATTTCAATCGTCATTATGGAGATATGTGAAGACAGTTATGTATTTCCTATATTAATGTCTTGAGGAAATTGATGTAGGAATTAGTTTTGTTTGTTCGGTCGTAATCGGAAAAGGGAAAAAAAGGATGAGTCGAAAACAGCGAAAATAGAAAATTGATTGTTTTGTACATCAGAATAAATGTAAAAAGATATTTTTCTCATAGTAATTAAATAGCTAACACACGGACTACCTGCTGGTAAGTGACCACTGCTACCCATGAAAACCTTCAACCCTAGATATAATGGATATTATATAAGTGTTTTCCTGATAACTACGTTGAAATGCCTGACCTAGTAGACTAGACCAGTAGCGCTTATCACTGCTTGTTGCCATCCAGTTCTTAAAACTCCACTGTTATACACAGACCAGACTTAAATGCTTCTTTGTTTTTCAATATAAAAAGCCCGTTCTGGCAAATGCCACTCATAAAGCCATGATCATCTGCCACAAGATTTTTTTGGAATGACTACCGGTTTCATAAAAATGACTACCTGCTTTATAATAATCGTCGTCGTCTACCCCTTATTTTGCCACTACTGCGTACGCCATCAAAGTGTGAGATAATTAAAGACACCGGGCTGGCCAAGTGCGAATTGGTGGACTTCACACACTTTCTATAAAGTTATTTTTAAGTAGCTTTCAGATGTGTCAACAGTCATAATTAGTTATAATTCTCAGAACATTCTAGAAAAAACAGTGGCGTGTGCTTGGGATTTGAATGTCGCACCCTCCATCAAGAAGGCGAGTTTCAATCGTTAGAATATCAGTGCTCGTTTCGCACTATAATAATCAATACTATCGGTATAAAACATTTATTTTTTATAAGTACACATAATAAGTACCCTCTAAAAATCGGGAACCTATGTTGCGTGCCATATTTAATGTATGAGCATCGTTACTGGAAGAAACATCTTCCCGTATCGCCCGGACCCACATAATTTTCAATAAACACCCCTAAACACGTAATAACACAACGATAGAAAAACTATGAATATAAATGTGATGACATTTTCGTACGACGAAAGATTTTTATAGGTCTAGTAAAGCTCTTCAGAATAGGTAAACTTTCATTTTTATCTAGCGAAGTAAATAAACTGAAGTGCTTGTCTGCGATAGTAAAGAAAATACATAAATGTTTTGTCTGTTATCTGACACAAATGTTTGAGGACCTATTTACTAAATATGTAATTTATCCTAGAGTATCTAGAATAACTTTTTGAAACAGTGTGTGGCTTAGAAAACAGCTCATGTCTATTGCGCGATATTTCTACAAATAAAAATATTACTATGTATATACAACATATCATATCTAAGATTGACAAAAATAAATAATAAATATCTGTATTATGAATAAATTGCGAATGGACTTTCTCCGGCGGCCGTCGTTGCGGCGATGGTTCAGCGGCGAGAGGCCTGGAACGGCATGATCACTTTCTGCGAGGACGTCATGTCAGCGAAGGAAGACACCGGAAGAGCCACGGAGCGCGCTGAACCCGCTCGGAGAAGAACTGGATACGAAAATGCAAAAAAAAAAACGTAATCGGACTTTGGAAGTTTCTAGATTATGATACTTTTTTAGACACATTTCATTTCGAACTTCACAATAAAAAAACTAGACGAAGTAGGGTTACAAGTGTTGTCGTATTGGTTTGAATAGTACCATCTGAATAGCAGAAAAGACAAATCCATCAGGGTTGCGTCTTCCTGTATAACATTCACGCCTACTACGGTAAAGAAGTAAAGTAAAGAAGGTGTGTCCCTGTATTTACGAGATCAGAATAGGAATAGGGCTACGGTATCCCCTACCTGTCGTAAGAGGCGACTAAAATCGGCGCCGGAAAGAACGGCGGTATGTGTTGTCTTATACCATCTTAAAGATTAGACGGAGCGTTGGGCTCAACCGCCCATTTGGGTGGAGCCCGATGGGGCAACGCGCTAAGAGGATTCCGGTTGCGTTTGGAGATCCCGGAGTCCTCTTTTCAGCGCCGAGGATAGCCACCGGGGGGGTTTTAGTGCGGTAAAAACCTTGCATAACCCTGCGTCGCTCCCACGGCGTCGGGTACCTTTTGAAGATTTCCCCCTCGAAAATAAAAGGTACGGTGAAACTAAAAACAAGGTATGCAAGGTATGAGCAAAAACGTGAACAATGTTTGTTTTAAGTAAACATAGTAATTTCGTATTAAGAGCACTTTACACATGTACAAAATTACCTTTGTAATCTTATTTCGAAGGCGGAAACAAAATATTGGAATAAAAATCACTTATCCGCAAATATATATTAAAATACAGATAATATTGGTAGGAAATAAACAGGAAGCTCAAATTGAACTCCCAAGACATCCTTTAGTGTTGTTTTAGGTGTTCATCCATCATTCTCTAAGGAAAGGATATCCATCACTCTGTGTCCCCAATTTATGATTGATTTAGACATATTTTTATAGACAAGAGTATTAATATTACAACGATTACAATTTCACAAGCTTTTTTATAAAGAATTGAAAGCAAACGAACGCGCAGTTCATTATTTGGTAAGTGGTCACTGCTGGCCACGGACATCTGTTAAAAATGCGTAGCTACTAATAAGATGGACACAAATAAAAGTGAAACACAAACACTGTTTCATGATAGAAATATGGTGGTAGAACAGGTGGTAGAACCAGTGTAGTTTGACCGGGGAAGTACCACCGCCACACCTATTTCCAGCGTAAAGCATTTCTTGCGTTTCGATGGAAAGGTGTGGTTGCCGGCACACTTTTATATGAGGCAACCATCATAGTCCTCGGGAGTAGCAACGCATCTGTGATGGACTTCAGACAGAACCCATGTTCTGTATGAAGTCACTTACAGATGTCCATGAGCGGCAGTGACCACTTACCAGGTGGACTGCATGCTTTTGCTTCTTCAATAAGATAAAAAAAAATGTGTGGCAGTGGTATCTTCACGTTCGAATTATACTCGCTCTTTATGTTCCCATTCATACATTGTACGTTTATGATTCCGTTTTGTCCACCAATTCGCACTTGGTCAGCGCAGCGGACTATGGCCTAAACTCTCAACAAAAGTGGATAGACGAGAGATTCCTTTTTTGGTCATACATAGCAATCTACTTTTCAAGAATTAGCGAAAACGTAAAGAATGATTGCTAAGAGCACGTACTCTTGACGACCCGCGTGGCGGAGCGGTCACCATACCGGTCTGACGCGCAATGGGTTCCGGTATCGATTCCTGGTCAGACAGGTATCATGAGTTTAGGTTCATTTTCTAAGTCTGGGCGTTTGTGTGAGTCTAGTGTATGTCCATGGTACCCACGACACAGGAGAAAATCCTAGTGTGGGGCTATGAGTGTAGAAAGGGTTAACCCTTTCTAGGTTATAAAACGGTTTGTCATAAATATTAATATTTTGTATATGTATATTATTAATGTTTTTAATGAGTTATAACCACTAACGTATTATAGATATTCAGCGCATGCTTTCAAAATACCTATTTTAATATATTTTTGTTTTGAAACAAAAAATAACTTCTGAAGGCACAAAAAACTCAATATTCAGGTGAGTTGTTTACTTTTGTTACATGATGTACGAAATCAGTGCCACGTACAATTTTTACGACAACGTAAATGGTCGGTTTATGAAAAATTTATCCCGTTATATTGAGTTTTACAGCTTTCCTGGCCGTCTTGAACCCATAAACTGTTGTTTGGGGAATAATAGGCAGTTTGTAAAAGAATCGGTCGATTTATACGAAAACTTGGACTTTAAGTAGGGGTCTTTATTATTTATTGAAAATGTCATGGGCCATCTGACTTTGCTATCTGAATAACTTAGTTTGTATTCTATTGGATTTGATCTTAGTAATTCAAAAATATACTTTTGTGAATCTATTGTATACATACAAATATCTTCAGATGAATAGTTATTATCATCACTACATGGTATAAAACAAAGTGGCTTCGCACTGTCTGTCCCTATGCTAAAATTTTGTATCTTATCTATCGTAATCTTGTATGCTTAAATCTTTAAAACGCTTTAATAAATAAATCTTTAATACGCTACGGATTTTAATGCAGTTTTTTTAATAGATAGAGTGATTCAAGAGGAAGATTTTTATGTATAGGAAACTGATAATTTAAGATTTATGACTTTTAGGCGGAACGAAGTTCGCCGGGTCAGCTAGTTTTCTATATAAATTTTATAGCTTGTAATTTTAATTAAATCTTTTAATAAGTTTGTAGAAAATTAATTAATTTTAAAGTGATGTTGGTGGCGCGGCGTAACAACGTTCAATCCAATAATTCAATTATTGTTTCTTTCGTCTGTGATGCTACGTTTTGTAGATATTCAAAATGCAAAAATTTTACATGACATGAGCATCACTATTATTATAATACTTAACGGGTACTCACGATATGCGGTTTATGAATTCTTATAGAATTCTTTTTGCCGATATTTCGACCCAGTTGCATGGTAATAGTAGTAGTGGTTTTACCACTAGTGCTTGTCAATGGTTTCTCCCCGCTACCGCAGTTTGGCTGTGACCACGATCCATGCAACTGGGTCGAAATATCGGCAAAAAGAATTCATAAACCGAGTATAGTGAGTACCAGTTAAGTATTATAATGTATCAATTCCGCGATAATACTAGTCTAAAATCATATATGAACATCACCACCATGACAAGCACTGAATAATTCACGTCTATGTATGTGACGTATATAGGATATATTCGCCACATCGACTTGAATTATTTTTGTATAACTATACTAGACTAGACTAGACTCGCAAAGCAGAAGGTTTTTTTGCCTCACACGGCAATTTTAAATGTCTTGTTTTATTTATAATAATAAGTTCCTTATTATAAGTTCCTTATTATTATTTATTTATAAGCTTAGCTTTTATTTAGTCTATTTTATGTTATTTAATTTTATTTACTTTCTCTGTTGTATCTATATTAATAAAGACTAGACTTGTTTATCGAAATTCGCATCAAATATTAACTACCCACTTGCCAGATTTACTTTTTTCAAATGTTAAATCAAAGTGCAAAAAAATTTTTCAACGTGTCAAAATGTCACTTGAATTTGCAAATTTATTTGTCCAGCTAAAAATATCCATTGAGTCCATATTCAAAGGATACGGAAGTCCCATCCATCATCCACAAACGCGTGTCCCCTCAGTCACTTCCTGACAGTGAATTCCTAAAGGAAAATTTCCTTGCGGGTGAGCTTTGAGATATTCTTTGATAATGTTCGCGCTTCCTTTGAGCATTCCTTGATGCTTTGTTGGACGCATCAATTCACGAGTGAAATAGTCGTTTTAGCGTTGTGCTATATTTTGGATATGTTAAACTTATATTGTATGTTATTTGCACTAGTCTTATTGGCGCATATTTCACATTTTCGATTAGGATACCAATGACATTTTCATTATTACCTTTATTTGATTTTTTTTTATTGTTTATCTTTATTACGAACAGTTTTTAATAATTTTGGAATTTAGATTTTACAACTTTATAATTTAAATGTAAATAAAAAGGCGACCTAAATTAAATTTGTACGCCATTTATAGCAGAATAAGCGAAAATTCTGGACTAAAATACCTTATTCAACAAATAAAGATTATTTGTTTTTGTATTTAGTATTTACGCTTTCTAATTATTTCCTTCCATAATAAATATAAATACTAGCTTATTTTTGGTGTGCCACCTTGGAAATGTTTCATCCATCTATCCATCAGGCTTTGAATCTTCCCCTAATCTGCGCCACAAGAACCAGTCCTGAGCCACTTAAATTCAGCAGTTACCCGCCATCTTCTTCAGGACATCAGTCCACCTGGTCGGGGATCGGCCTAGACTCCTTTTGCCCAGACCCGGTCTCCATTCGAGGACTCCTTTACCGCATCGGTTGTCTGTCTTACGAACTGCCCATCGCCACTTCAGCTTACTAATTCTAAGAGATAATTATGTCGGTAACTTGTGCAATGTTGCATCCATCTATTCGCCAGCCTTTGAATCCTCCTATAATTTGCTCCACATCAAACAGTCCTGAGCCATCTGAATCCAGCCGTTACCTGCCATCTTTTTCAGGTCATTAGTCCACCTGAGTTAGGTCGGCCTATACTCCTTTTGCCAAGACGTGGTCTCCATTCGAGAACTCTGCTACCCCATCGGTTGTCTATCTTACGAATTGCCCATTGCCACTTCAGCTCACTAATTCTGAGAGTTATGTCGATAACTTTTTTCGGAAATGTTTACCAATTCGCACTTGGTAAGCGCGGTGGACTATGGCCTAAATCTCTCTCATTCTGAGAGAAGACCCGTGCCCAGCAGTGGGACAATAATGGTCTTGACGACGACGTTTACTAAGACATAAACTATCTGTGTCTCTAATTTTAGTCAAATGTGACCATTAAGTTTTCTGAGATACAGATACAAACTTCCATCCATCGTCACAAACCTTCGGCATAATACATGATATTAGTAATATTTAGCTGATTACTTAAAAACATTTTCATAAATCTAGGATGGCTGCCGCTAACGTCATTTCAAAGAAATCATCCCAGTTCATCCGGACTCTTAAGTAAATACCAAGAGTTTACTTTTTGTAGAGGCTGATAAGTTTATCTTGAGATCCGTCCAATGCATTGCAAGTTTTAGGACGCAAGCGGAAAGCGATTCTGTTACACCACATTGGGCTACTACCTTATTGAATATGGCTCTATACCTATGATTTATTACGTTTCCTCTAAATAAGTATTGTTCTTGGTTTTGTTATGGCTGAAAACGAAATCGTAAGCTTGCAGTAATGTATATTGGAATGTATAAGCAAAATAAACTCGTAGTAAGGGTATTGGTGATAATGTTTTTATTCGAGTGTTATATAACAAATTTAGAATAATAAATACCCGATAAGAATTGATATAAAGTTAAAATGACGTTATCGTTGTTTTGTACAGAAATATATGTGCCTTTTAGGAATGGGGTATTTTATCGTCCTATTAGTAGAAAACATAAGTTATTTAACAAATATATATTTTTTTGTAATATGTAAGATGCATGCAGTTTATCTTATGCTATGCTCTTGGACACCTTCAATCTATCCCAAATAAGATGAAAGCCTTGTCTGAGGTTATCCAAAGATGCGTAGCTATATCTGAAGATACAATGCTTCGGATATAGAAGCCTCCCTTATCACGCCCTTCAGACAATAAATCATATTCTTCTACTGACTCATTCTGTTTATGTTATTTTGTTAAAGATTGAAATTATTCTCGCTTTTCCCTTAAATACGCATTAGTTTGCATAGATCTTTAAACAGGTCGTCAGTTTCCAAGTTAAAGTCTCATCGCCAAAACTTCAGATGCATTTAACGAGATAACTTTGTCGACTGCAGAAAATAAAGGTAAAAATAATGTTAAGTCTCCTTTGGTAATGGAACAAATTAATTTCGAAAGTGTTTTATGTAGAGAAAATGATTTCATTTAATATTGCGACATATAATAAATCTACAGTGGTGAGGTGATCACTATGCATGCAAGACATATAGATGGTTCTTAGTTCAATCTCTGGTAGGACAGACATCTTTCCGGTTGCGTTTCTTTGGAGATCCCAGAGTCTTATTTGTAGTGCAGAGGACGGCCAGGGGGTGGGGGGTTAGTGCCTTAAAAATCCCACATAATCTTTCGTCGCTCCCACGGCGTCGAGTACCTTTTGAAGGTCTCCCCTTCAAAAAAAAAAGGACAGACATCTTATTGGTGAATATAAAGGTAGCAATTTTGAAGTTAAAATCTCTGTTGTTCATGAAGTAGCTTTTAGATGTCAATAAGGTGTTTTTTATCTGATTGAAGTAGCAAACGAGCATGCAGTCCACCTGATGGTAAATGGTCGCAGCCGCCCATGGACATCAGTATTCAACTTCATACAGAACATGGATTCCATCTGAAGTCAATCACAGACGCGTTGCTACTCCCGAAGACTATGGTCGCCTCATGTGAAAGTGTGCGGGCAACCACACTCTTCCATCGAAACGCAAGAAATGCTTTCCCGTTAGAAATAGGTGTAGCGGGGGTACTTCCCCGGTCGAACTACATCGGTACTACCACCTCGAAAACCTTTAGTGACCACTTGGGATAACCACCATAAGTCGGTCTGCATTCTTGTGCTGTTATAAGAATTGAAAAGAAAATAATTGCATTATTTTAGCAAACCATTTTGAACGATCTATTCCATAATAGTAGTTGATACGACTCTTCTCAAGTAAATAATTTGATTTGTATACATTTTTAATCGATAATACTACTGCTACTACCCGTAGTATTATCGATATAAAAGGTTTAAGAATCGAATAAAAAAACGGATGATAAAAAATATAATGTTCTTCACCTTTTTGTCTGCCTGTTCCTGTTGCCTGTCTATACGTATTTTTATTATATGGAAAAATATTACAAAAAGAACATCTTTCGGTAACCTAAGTTAGAGTAATCTCTAAATGAATAACCTTAAATTAATACATCTTACCAACCACTTGTGAGGTAAAGCTTTCGTCTTAGATTAAATTGAGTTCAAGCGTACTTAGAAATACTAAAATGTTTCTAAATAATACCTTGTATATTTGCCAGATTGTATTTTCAATCTCTTAAATGCAAGAGAAATATTTACTTAAAACTAGTCTATAATTGAAAGGGTGCATGCTGTGATTTGTCACCTTGTTAGTGTATTAAAAAATGTATATAAATATATGTATATGCAATCGAAGGGTAGAGGTAAATATATAAACACAAATTGGAATTACTCTTAACTCTTTAATGAAATAAAAAATTGTTACCTTACAGATTTATACCCTTTATGTGTCTATGATATTCTAGCTACCACCCAGCACTGTTGCCATATAAAGTTTATTGATAATATTCAACACAAAAAACCAAGATGTCTCTCCGAGGTTCACTTACAGCCAAGTCACAATTATTCACTAGCAAGATGAAGGGGTTCGAAAAGCAGGTTCGGCATAGTTCTACAACTCCTACTTCATCAGTAGTAATTTTGCTGCATTTCGACTATTTGTTCCGACTACTTTAGACAAAATGCAGAAGCAGATTATATTTGTGTTTCTCTTTCGTGGAACTGATAAGGAAGGAAAAGCTGACACTGTCACCATTACGAAATTGGCATCTACCACACTCCGGCTCTTTGTTTTTCTCCGAATAGTATAAGCAGGTGTTAGCGATTGGGACGTTCCGTGGAAAACAGACCAAGACCTTTATTCGTCAAGTTCAGGTATGTCTCCATGAGTGATAACGTCTGTTACGTCAAACATTGAAACGCAGCAACATCACTCAGTCTGAATTTCTAACAAAGAGCCGCCAGAATGTTTTTATGCGGGCTAGGCAAATATTTCAATCTAAACAACGATATTTATTACATCCGTATACACACACACACACACACACACGCTCGCACGCGCACACACACTAAGAGTGATTCAAAAAATATAACGACGTAACTATATATATTATCAAGGAACTTTCAACACCGCAGTTATTTTCTCACGATAAGAGTAAGGAAAGTTTATTTACCAATCATTACGGGCTATTAAGCGGAGTAATAAATGTACACGAGAAACGTTTAAGATAAGGCATGATAAATTACGTAAAAATGTTTCGAAAGCGTCCCTCCATGGAACTAGAGGGTACATCGTTAAATGACGGCAATCTGATAATGGAGTGCGTAAAAAGCAATTGATAGAGGGTCAGGGTTCAAATAAAATACCTCAAAAATTTTTTTTTTATCTGACTGAAGTATACTGACGTGCAGTTCACCTGATGGTAAGTGGCCACTGCCGCCCATGGACATCTGTTATCAGCGACAACATAGCCTAATAGACACCTCATGTCTTCATTTCTACTAAGAAACATTTCAGTCAAAGCACTGAGGTATGCGGTGCGGGGGAGCGGTAAAAGAAAGCATTGCAATTGGTCGATTCAAGGTCGCAATAGATCATAAATTACAATTAGTGATGGGAACGTTTTTGTAATGGGTTATTGATTAGAAATAATAAAATAATTATAATTGAATAAGACGATTAATAAATAGCTCATAGAAGGTATAGTAGTACTCATATTGAAGTATTGAGAAAAATAATGAAAACATCATTTAACAATCTAAACCATTAATACACAGCATAACGCAATTCAAACCAGTATTGTTGTATAAAATCTATTTAAGCAAAAAATGAATTAATTATTCTTAAAATGAATTAACTTTATATAAATTCTTCTAATTGTAGGTTTCGGCTCTACGGATTTTGTAATAAATAAAAAAAATAAACGAAAAATACAACCGACTTCCATGCAACAAAAAAGTAAAAAAATATCTAAATACATGTTGGTTTAGAGCATACACAGTAGGTACTTAGTAGTAGTCCTGAAGTCGGCGCTCACCATATTTCGCTAGATCACGACGAAACCACATGTGTCCTATGTGTGTTTTTATACAAAAGTTCTTTTTCATTTCTATATGTACGTATGTTCTTCTGATCATAGCTTGTAAGTAATTAATTCAATTTCATTAGTACCTACACCAAATGTCTTCAAACACATCTCAATTATTCCTATCGGCTGAGGAGTTACATTTTTGTCTCCGAGCCAAATTATCAGACACTTAAATAGTCAAAGATGAACTGGCTTTGCATTATCATTAGAACTTACACCAAATATCTTGAAACACAACTCAATTATTCCCATCGGTTGAGGAGTTACATATTTTGTCTCCGAGCCAAATTATCAGACACTTAAATAGTCAAAGATGAACTGGCTTCGCAATTTCATTAGAACCTACATGAAATATCTTTACACACAATTCAATTACTCCCATCGGTTAAGGAGTTCCCCTCATTTTCTCCAGAACTCATAAATGGATGATAACCATATTTAAGTGGGACCAATTCGCAGCTCGTCTCTACACAATAAAAAAAGAATAATTAAAATCGGTCCACTAACGGCGGAGTAGTCCTTGTACATACAAAAATATATATATACCGGCCGAATTGAGAACCTTCTCCTTTTTGAAGTCGGTTAATTAATCTGGTAGATAAATATTTAGACATTAGAGTCATCAAATAACTATAATTATTGGCAGTTTACGATTAAAAGTTTAAAACTATAATTATTTATTTTAAATTCAATTCACGTAATTTTCAATTGCATTAGTTGTCATCTTTCATCAGTTAATTGAGGTGTACATCACTACCAAAATGGACGAAAAGGATAGAAATATTTAATTTAATGAAAAGGAAAGGGATGCACTGTAAGAAGACATCAACGGGCGCTGTTAAAGACCAGTGTAAGTTGAGCTCCAAAATAATTTGATTCCTGAAATTATAATTGTGAAAATAGTTTACTTATGAAATGTTATATCGTCTTTTTTGAAATTAGATGTTTTGCTACATTTTTACACCATCTTAATGATCAGGAAGTCATTTTGCTTCACTTTTTTATTTTTTAAAGAATTTATTTCGCGCTATATATAGTCTCGTAATACGATGTTCACAGGTCACATAAGTGGTCGGTACTGAAGTGTAGCTCGCGCTCGGTTTATTATATCAGTGCTATTAAACTGATGTGTTGCCCGAAAGTGTTCGCCTTAGATGCGGTGTCTATTAGGCTGTGTTGTCGTTGTCTGTTATCAACTTCATACATTTGGGTTCCATCTGAAGTCAATCACAGATGCGTTGCTACTCCCAAAGACTATGTTGGTCGCCTCATGTGAAAGTGTGCGGCAACTACACCCCGCTAGAAATAGGTGTGGCGGTGGTAATTCCCCGGTCGAACTACACTGGTTCTACCACCTTGTTTTTTTTTGTAGTCACCACAAATACACCCATTTCTGTCTAATTACAAGGGTTAGCCAATGCTTTTATGGATATGATAAGAGAAATATACCTGTCTTTGCCATTCTAATTTAGCCCTTATGATCGGAAATACCTTTAGGACTACCAATTATGTATAGAGTTTAATAAAGGGGAATTTCCCACCAGGCTAGATCATCATCGAAACGCAAGAAGTGGCGGTGGTACTTTCCCGGTCGAATTACACTGGTTCTACCACCTTCAACTTAATTAATCTAAAAAATTTGCTGAACTAGAAAAATGAGTTTAAAGGCTCAATTTTTCCTTTTTCACTAAGACACCGACATGACTAAAGATTACAGTTCCTCGATTTATGTGCAAGAATTACCATAGAGAAGTAATAAAATGAATGAATGCTCGCAAAATCAAAGGAACGTACCGTTTCAATATAAGCCACTATTTGTCTTACTCAGAAACATTCAACCCTTTTCAAGCTAAGATTACTTTCGTGTGCGGTATACATTTTATTTATTTCTTCCTGTTTCTACGTGTCATTTATCTACATCATATTTTATGTCGGTATTGGTTATTTTTGGTCGTTTTGCTTTTCTCGTTAAGGGGTCCGGGGTTCTAATCCCCTTGCTCGCTCTAATAGCGATTTCTTCACCATCAGTATCATGAAAAAGTCTGCGTCAAACACTTCGTCATAGTATTCAGTCTGAAAGCTGCCGACCCACATACTTATTTTTTTAGAAGCAAATGCAGGCTACTTATGGGATAGTAACAATTTATATTGAAAAATTGTGTCATACTTACTATACTTACAAACATTGAGTGTCGAACAGTTATTTGCAGTCCATATTGCAGTTTTAGAAAGAACGCCATAACTTCTAGATTTAAAAAAATGCCTATGTAACTCAGGAATAATGTCACATTCCAATGATGAAATAATTTTTAAAATCGGTTCAGTAGTTTTTAAGTTAATTCATAACAAACATTCAAAAATACAAAGTTTTCCTCTTTATAATATTAGTATAGAAGTATAGATATAGATGTCACTTGTATATATTTCTAGCATGCGGCATTTCTTCTTACTTTTAAAGAAGGCAACCATCTAGGAAGTAGCAACGCATCTATGACTGACTTCAGATACACGCACGCTTTTTACACTCATAGCCCCACACTAGGATTTTCTCCTGTGTCGTGGGTACCATGAACACACACAAGACGAATACACAACCAGACCCAGAACAGGAATCTAAACTCATCATTCAGATACCTGTCTGGCCGGGAATCGAACCCGGGACCCATTGCTCGTCAGACCGGTATGGTAACCGCTCCGCCACGCGGGTCGTCAAAGATAGATCGAAGAATGAACTTACCATCAGGTGATCTGCAAGCTCTTTGCTACTTTAATCAGAAAAAAAATTAACGTAATAAATAAGATAAACAACAATGTAAGATATTATTTTTTTATTAAACTCATATTTTTACAAAGATTCTATTCACATGAAAATTTTTACGACTATGTTGTTGATATTAACAGTTGACAATTAGATTGAGATAAAAGATGTCAGACATCATTTAGTGATCCTATGATTTATAATAATTACAACTATTTACAATTATTTACAGTTGTCTTAAAAATATAGTGGAAAAGTAAATTCGACTGATTGTTCTGATATTTAATACAGTTGTAAAAGTTTACAAACACATTGCAATTAAGTCACAGCCTGCAAAACAATCGATAAAACTCCTTAAAAATATTATTCATACATTATTTACATTATGACTAAAATACTTATCGTAACCTCTTGACAGAAGTATAAAGTAATGAAAAGGAACACAGTTTACTAATTGAACAATATATACTTTATACTAATTGAAAATTCTAGATATCCGTTAACGTTCTGATTACCAAAACAACACACTATATTGGAGAAAAATACTGACCTCTCCAAGATAAATAATATACTTATATCGTTTTAAACTAGTGCCAGATAGATCCAATAATTTTATACTAATCATAATATTTGTAATACGAATTTTATATTAGATAAAAAGTAATAATTATGTGTTCACATGCTCTAACATTTCTGGAAGAGCATTATATGCCACCATGTTTCCAAAACCACTCTTCGGTTCCTTTTTGGTAACGATAGCTACTATTTCTTCTTCAGGTGGAGGCGGTGGAAACTCTGCTTGCACCTCCATTCCTATTGACATATCATCTACACTAAGAACTACTTCCCTATTGTCAATCTCAATTCTGTTACGATCTACGGAGCTATCCTCCATGATACTATACAAATTTTCAGCCTTACCCTTATTATACATTTGTCAGGAGTTCATATAAAAGGGATCACTGATGTTTACCTCATCATTAACCGTATTGCTCTTTTGTGACCACTCTTTCTGCTGATGCTTTATCCTATATATTATCTCGTCATGAATAACACCGAAGCACATGGCAGTCAACGCTAAACCAGTCAAAGTGTAAGCTGAACAAAACCATAAAATGGTAGAATTAATGGTATAGTATCTTACACCATGAATTGTTGTGTAACTCATTCCAGGAATTATGTTACCAAAACCAATAGTGCTCAAAGCCATAAAGCAGAAATAAAACCCATCTATTATTCCCATGTTATCTAAGTTAAAAAGTACTATGGCTCCTAGAGTTATATAAATGAATATTGCAACAAGGCATAGTAAAACTGGAGCTAGTATGCTAAGACCGTGCATGGAAAGTTTTGAATCTGTGTCAGGCCAACTTATGATGTCATCTTTGGCAGTGCTTGTAGTTGGTCTTTCTGATATGGATGAATCTTTTTGACTGTCTGTTTTTAGTACATAACACTCTTCCGTAGGCGTTTTGCTTGTATTTTGACTGTTCAAAATTTCTTCTTGTTGCCTTTTGAGCTTCATTCTTCTTTCTTTTTCTGCCATTCGCCTTTCATCATAGCAACAGTAGCCGCAGTTCGAGCAAAGACAACAACACAGCGCCTTACTGAAGACACTTCTAGCCATTTTCGATAGAAGAGACCCGACGCTCGAGAGATATACGAGTGTTAGTGGTATTCCAAAGAGAGCGTAGAGAATTGTCACTCCTTTTCCAAGAATTGTGCGTGGTGCAATATTTCCGTAACCTGTAATAATAAAAGAGTAAGACTAAAGTCGTTTTATTATCATTTTATTAGTATTTAAATTATGAGTAGGCACTAAAAATTAATTATCACTGCTTTAAGGTGAAGAAATACATCGTGAGGAAATCTACACACCCGAGAGTTCTTTCAAAAAAAGTTCTCAGATGTGTGTAAAGTCTACCAATTTGCAGTAGGCCAGTGCGGTAGACTATGGCCTAAGCCACCCATTCTGAGAGAAGACCCGAGCTCAGCAGTGGGACAGTAATGGGTTGACGACGAAAGTGGTAAGTGAGTATGCAGTCCACCTGATGTTAAGTGATCTCTGCTACTTATCGAGATCCGTAATCGAATAAAACCAATCCAAAACCAATCCGAGCGACAAATTATGACGACCCGCGTGACGGTGCGTGGGTGGGTTCTGGGTTCGATTCCCGGCCAGACATATATGAATCATTAGTTTAGATTCTTGTTCTGGGTGTTTGTATATTCGTTCGTGTCAATGGCACCCACGACACAGAAGAAAATCGTACTGTAGGGCTAAAGATGTAGAAAGCCTTTATATTTATTTAAAATGCATCTACAGTCCATCACATATGCAGTGCTACTTATGAGGACTATGATGCTATGGTCCTGTGATAAGAAAGTGAACGTGTAAAAATTTAGTTGCACTACACTTTTACACCCAAAAACTAGGCCTGCATACGCTAGAAATAGTTGCGGTGGCACCTATTGAACTATATTTATTCAGCAAGTTTGTAAAAAGGTCTTACCTATGGTAGTTAAGACTGTTAATGAATAGAAAAATGCCAAGGCCAAATTCCATTCATGTTCCTCATAATGATTGCTTATCTCACTTCCACCAAATTCCCCCAAAGCCATTTCTCTATAACTGACGCCATATTGCGACGCCATTTCAGTTGTAACCCTTTGCATTAATTCGTTTTGGAATTTTAAAATCTCCTGTGCAGCCAACCGAGTCCAGTTTTCCCTATACAAGATATTCAGTGACACAGTTATTTCCCAAATGTTTTCAACTGCTCTACTTCTGGCGTCCCAAAAGTAGTTTGCCGAAAGAGTTAAGTTTCCATAATCGATTTCATCGTCTGTATCCTTTTTGTAAGTACTATTCTGATCTTTGTGGGTAATTTTCTGTCTATCTGGCAACAGTCTCGGCCGGACCGGCACATCGGCGCCACCCTCTATTGCTAGGAAAATAAATGAGCCCAGAAAAGTATAGGCCAATAAAATCGAAAATATCACGACATTTGTCAGAGAGCCGATAATGAATTGTTTTCTTCGATACTTTGTTGTTTTAAAACAAAAGCAGCAAACAACTTTCTGTCGTGAAGTTTGCGCTTTCTTTCTGCTATTAGATGCCATCGAGTCGCCATCTTGGCATTTGTCCAAAGAGATTCCCCCGTTCAAAGTCGGCTTTGCCAACGTATACTGTTCGAATCGGTTGATCGCTTCCTTATCTAATACCACGTGGTTTATATCCATTTTGGGCACAGATGTTATCTTCCACCTTTGTTTAGCGACGTCATTATTTTCCCTCCATTATCTGAAACAATACATATTTTTTGTTAGATTTACATCCTCCATTTTTCTTGCATGTACCTGAGTGGATCGTCATTTTTCACAGTCTACGCAGCGAAATAAAAGTGACAAATGAAGAAATATTAAACATGAGTATGGTTAGAGTAACCGGGCTTTGAATTAAATCTCCAAATACCACAAAAAAAATCCAATAAATTGTTTTAAATACATGAAAGGGTAGAAAAATAACAATTGTACAAAGATTACGTTTATTCGGTGCTGTTAGTTTAGTGTAGTTAAACATCAATATTTGTTTGTTAGCAAATGAAGCCAATGCTATGATTGTAGAACAAAATTGCAAAAATATAGATTTTCTGCTTGTGTGATATTGACATATAAGAGTGTATATTCGATAGGATATTTTTAATATTATAGAAGTAGTAAAAAATCATGTAGTCCACTGGATGGTAAGTAACCACTACTACCCATAGATCAAACTTACATAAGATTTTAATCATATTTGAGGTTGACCATAAACAAATTGCTACCACTGAGGATTTAGTTAGAACGCTTAACGGTATAATATGTCTGACTTTAAACCAGAACATAGCCGCGCTTAACACAGATTTTATTAGGCAAGATTAAACACATTTGTGCTGGTGCTGGAGTTGAACAAAGGGTAACCAGCTGTAAAATACCAAAACAATAGAAGATGTAGAATATCAAGATACAAAAACACTAGAAGAATCTAAACAACTAAAATATTAATTGATGTAAATTTACAATAAAATAAAAACATAAAAAATTATTATAATCCAAATTCATCGTTCTTGTTTCTCGAAAACATCTTGTAAAGTCGTTGCCGCTATAAATTGAATCTTCAATAATTTTCAATAATTGAATTGACTTGGCTCGTTAACTTTCCTTTATTATTTCAAAACATCGCTTGTCTAAAATGAGAACAAAAATACTTTGAGCTCCCAGAGTACTGGTATTGATGGATAGCATAAAAGATTAACTGGATCTTTATAATATTTCATGCTTTAGAATTTATAGCGATAAAACTTCTATCGTGCAAATATTCTATGGTTAATATTGGTGGGTTTTGTGTAAGAGAAGAGAGGTATCTCAGCCGGTATGGTATCTGAATTCTATCATACATAATATTTGAATATCATGTATAATATCTGAATTTAAATTCATTGTATGTATCTGGGTGCTTATTTATTTGTCTTTGTGTGTATCTATGGCACATATGGACAGGAGAAAATCCTAATATGGGCTATAAGTGGCTATGGCTATTATATAGCTATAAGTGTAGAAAGCGTTTTAAATACTCTTTATTCCGATATAAATAAATATGTCTTGTTTACATACTAATAATGTTAATAATGGTACGGCCAGACTTGGTAGCGAAGATTCGTGGTCGCGTTGTCACGATAAAAGTTCGTGTTCGATCTATGACGAAGTGCTTGGCCACATTAAAAAATAAACTTCACTGCGTCGCGATAGTCAAGAACGTCGCGATAATTAATTCATTCATAATTTTGTATGAATTCTAATGCGCGCGACGTGTAGCCAACAGCATGAACTTTGTCGCGACAAAACTCTTTGATGTATTGCAATTTACCGACAGCGGCGCGAAGAGCATTCGTATTCGCGAAGATGATTCGCGATAGGGCGAAAACTTTGGCCAGACGTGTCGCGACAACGCAAACCTTCGCGTTATCGCGATAGTGTGGCCCCAGAATAAATGGTATGGATCAAAAGTCTGTCAATCCGTTTCATTAGATCTCGGCCAGTCAATCGAGGGTCTAAGATTCGAATCCCACCAATGTTTTTTTTGTTAATGTTTTGTTAATGATTTGTGTATTAAGAATTAATTACCACTGTTTTAAGGCGAATGAAAACCTCATGAGGAAACCTCAAAAGACTCTGAGAGTTAAAAAAGCAATTGGTCGACAAAAAAGGAATCAAATAGATAAAATATCTAAATAATAATAACGCTCCCGACACTCATAGACCCACCTTAGGATTTTCTTCTATGTAATGGGTGCCATGGATATCGAGGGTGCCATGGACTTAGACAATTACATAAAAACCCAGAAGAGGAATCTAAATTCATCATCCAGAAATTTGTGTGGCCAGGGATCGAATTGGAAATATTTTTCAGTGAATTCACTACACATTATAAAACAATGTCGCTTCGCGCTGTTTGTCCCTACGTATGCTTAGATCTTTAAAACTACGGTACGGATTTTGATGCAGATTTTTTTTAATAGATAGAAAGATTCGAGAGGAAGGTTTTTATGTATAATACATACATAATATAGTAGGAGAACACTGATAATTTTAGATTTTTGACTTTTAGGCGGCACGAAGTTCGCGGATCAGCTAGATTAAAATAATTCCATCCGCAGATTCGCTCAAACATATATATAAAAACCCACGCTGTCAACTAGCACGCTAAAATCTAGATAGAAGCTAAGGTCACGCTAATACCGTTTTATTTCAATAAACCTTTGAGTCTGAGAATTCAATAAAACACAAGGGATTTCCAATTTTGACTTATTTGAAGCAATATATGAGAAACTTATAAAAATGTACAAAATGTTGCGTATGAATAATTTATAGCGCTTGCTCGTTCGATAGTGGCTCGTTGTAAATAGAAATTCATTATACTCGGATGCAGGAGGTGTATTGGGCTTATGAGAGGTAAACGGGCATATAACTAATATAAATAAGTATTTTATAAGGAAACGAGTTGCCAAAATACTTACTTGTACCTTAAATCTTATGCAAGCTAAAGTCAAGCTAAGAATAGGCATAATAATGCCTTATTAGGTGCGATATAAACCAAAAATTAAGCGTTAGTATGGTTCTGTCTTTTTTTTTATTTGACTAAAGTAGCAAACGAGCATGCAGTCCACCTGATGGTAAGTGATCACTGCTGCCCATGGACATCTGTAATCAACTTCACACAGAACATGAGTTCCATCTGAAGTCAATCACAGATGCGTTGCCACTCCCGAGGACTATGCTGGTCGCCTCATGTGTTGTAAGCCTGTCTTTTTTAACTATTTGAGTTTTGTCGCGATTTTCGTTGATCACTGTAAAATTTTCATGTATTTTTTGAAGGTGGTAGAAGCCGTGTAGTTTGACCGGGGAAGTACCACCGCCACACCAATTTCTAGCGTGAACCATTTCTTCCGTTTCGATGGATGGGTGGGGTTGCCGGCACACTTTTACATGAGGCGACCAACATTGTTCTCGGAAGTAGCAACGCATCTGCGATTGACTTCAGATGGCACCCATGTTCTGTATGAATTTGATTACAGATGTCCATGAGCGGCAGTGATCACTTACCATTAGGTGGACTGCGGGCTCGTTTGCTACTTCAGTCAGTTAAAAAAAGCCTCACAACACTGCGAATAGATATGGTACTACGACACAAATCTTCCCGACGACAGTGTCTTACATCGCTCGCGACCTATCATGTCATCATCATACAAGAACGAAGGTGATTTTCTGATTTTCCTACTGGACCATTTGTGAACAATGAGAAACATAAACCAGTATAATATTTTACAGGGGCGCTGTGTTTTTGTATTAAAAGTGTGATAATGGCCAGCTTTGAGACAGCCTTATAAGAGAGATTACCACCAATTCGCACTTGGCCAGCGCGGTGGACTATGTCCTAAAAAAAACATTCCGAGAGAAGACCCGTGGGACAAAAATGGGTTGACGATATATGAGACATCGATTTAATCCTCAGAACTTTGTTGTACCACAAGTAGGAGGTCAGGCCTATTTGAAGTTAATTGCCGTTTTTTATGTTCTTGCTTTGGAAGAAGCGACTAAGGGATTAATTCGAAGAAATAGGGTATAGTTCAAAATGACAAATGCCATTGCTACGGAACAGTACCCTAGAGAAATTTAAAAAATATAAGCTGGTTAGACGCAAAACATAACCTAAACTACACAGCCTCATAAAAACATAAATAGATGTATTTTGGTTAATAAATTCCGAAAAAAATCATAAACCATTTAGTTTCTGAACACGTACAGCCGGTTCGATTCCCGCGAACACGGCGAGTGCTGGCAACGCGGTATGAATAAAAAATATATTATGTTTTTTCATACCTACAACGAACCTCATTTTCACACCTTGAAACGGGGCTGAGAAAATTGATACTTTGACGGATTGATTATGTTTATCCCTTCCACGGGATACGCCTTTGTCGGCCCACCGTTGGTAATTTCGTAGAAAACTCTCGGGATTATTATTTCGATGAAATGCTCAATGTTTCTTTCATGTTCATTTTAATAACATCATCTAGGAATCGATAAGAGTATGTTACTACTTATAAGCTCTTCAATAAATTTATATTCATTAATATTGGATTGTGATTTACTCTATAAAGAATAAAATAAAATTTAAAAAATATTTTTAATACAAGCTTTTATTCTAATGCACTAAAAAGAAATAATTAAACTTGGTATTAGTCAATCATCATTATGTTACATGTTACAATTAATTTTCTATCATATAAAAACTTGTTCCGAGATTGACATCGCATCGTATCGGGTGCATTTAGATATAAAATTTTCAGATGCAATATGGGTTTGACTGACTAGATATTTTGTAATTAAGTTATAAATATATCGGATTTTATTAAGGTAATGACTTCCCACTTGTTTGTGAGACAAGAGAGATTAATATAAATACTTACTTTTATATACCTACCACAAATTATCGCTATTGATAGGGGTTGACTGGCAGAGAATGCCGTTAGGCATTAAGTTTACCCTTGTAACCCTTAGCTTAAGGTATTTCAAAAATTAAATAAATAAATAAAAGAGAATCGCAAGTCTGAAAGTTATTAAGAAAATTAAAACTGCATAAATTCTTAATATCTTTAAAAAACAAGAAAATTGACGTTGAAATAAACGTATTTATAACAAAGATACGTAGCAATCGTAAAATTATAATATAATTTCCTTTTAAAAGCGGCCTACAAAATGCAACAAGATTTTATAAAGTTAAATTCATAGAAAATGAAATAAACTAAAGAGTGTATTCAGACTTAAATTAGTGGAAGCTGTCTTAGTAGTGAAAAGAAATGTGCGATGTTTTCTTAACGTTAATTTTATGGAAGGTTTATTTCCTTATATAGTGAAAGACTTTTAAAGATTTTGTCAGATTGTACGAATGCTCATTGGTTTTAATATGACGATGATAGCGCGCGTGGTGGAACGGTTACCAAGGTTTGACTTGCAGCGGGTTCCGGACTCTAATTTTTAAACTCTCTCTCTTTCTCGTCAACCCATTATTGTCCTACTTCTGGGCACGGGTCTCCTCACAGAATGAGAGAGTTTAGGCCATAGTCCATCGCGCTGGCCAAGTGCGAATAGGTGGACGAATTTCTAAACAGACAAATTTTATTCGAATTTAAATTTCTGTACTGGGTCTGAGTTTGTATATTTTTTCTTTTTATATCGATACTTCGATATTGATTTTCACAATTTTTGAGAACATCTGTATTGTTTTACGAGGGTATTGCAAGAAAGATTGGTGATCAATCTATGACAGATATTTTCAAATTAACAAGGCCTCCAGGTATATTGCCTAAAAGCTAGTGAGAACAACCAGGGGCTTAATTCCCAATGATACACCAGATTTCTTGTCTATAATGCATTGCTTGATCAAGACTAGCACTTAAACGCCGCGCGAAAGAATAGCTTATTAGAACTTTCTATCTAAAAAAATAAAACAACGATGTATGGTTTTAAAGAAATCATTTGTTTTTATATTGGTTATTAACAGCTTGTTATCGTATAACTTGCCCTCGAAGTGAATAAGTCTAATGGTAAATACGACCGACGACCCGCGTGGCCGAGTGGTTACCGTACCGGGCTGAAGCGCAGTGGGTCCCGGGTTCGATTCCCGGCCAGTCAGGTAACTGATGAGTTTAGATTCTTGTTCTGGGTCTGGGTCTTTGTGTATTCGTCTTTGTGTGTGTCCATGGCACCCACGACACAGGAGAAAATCCTACTGTGGGGCTATGAGTGTAGAAAGCGTTTAAAAAAAAATACCATGTCGCAGCGCGTTTGCTTAGTGCTGATGCACTTGAACTCATCCTATTCCCAATCGTACCAGATACCAGGATATTACTTAATATAGTTACCTTGTACCTTTTATATAAAATTGAAGTAGCATATGGGCAAAAAGTCCACCTGCTGATAATTGGTGGTTGCCGTCCATGAACACCTGTATTGAATTTCAAAATTCTATCTGAAGTCAACCACGGATGCGATGCTACTCGCTTGATACAAAAGTCGTCGCCTTATATAAAAGTGAGCCTGAAACCAAACCCTATCGCCAAAATGCAAGAATTAGGTACTTTATCCTAGCAATAAGTGAGGCGATACCTTCCCGAACGATATATGTATATATATATGTATATTTATGTTCCACTACCTTTGAAAGACCTGTACTATGCTCGTGCTTTGTGTAGACTAAATCATCGAAGTGCATAACTTTGTCAGATACAAAATTTGCTGTGTGAAGTCACAAGTTACAAATACTAGTTCGCTGTATCAGAGCAAACGTTTCGTTAATTGGAGGTTCGGGGCTAACTGTTCCTCAGACGATTGCATCTCTCTAGTGTACAAGTCATGCTGCATAGATAACTTGTTAAGATAGTAGTGTACGTGACTTGACGTAATTCTGATAGGTAACTGAAATAGAATAGAATATCACCCTGACATAAGGTTTAAATAAAAATAGAGGTGACAGAACCAAGATTATCTGACCAACATAACAGCCACACCCATTACTAGTGAGTAGCAGTTCTTTTGCATCGGTGGATATGAGGCGACTGTCGGCACTTCAGATACAAACCCTATCCTATGTGAAGCGACTGTAGTCCGTTACCATCAAATGAACTTTTTTTTTTTTTGTTCTCTAGGGGGAAACCTTCAAAAGGTACCCGACGCCGTGGGAGCGACGCAGGGTTATGTGGGATTTTTACCGCACCCCGCCGGTGGCCGTCCTCGGCGCTATAAAGAGGACTCCGGGTACTCGGTTCGACCGCAACCGGAATCCTCTGAGCGCGCTGACCCATGGGGCTCCTCCCAGATGGGTGGCTGGGCCCACCACTCCGTCTAGTCTTTACGACGGTATGCGACCACATATACCGCCGTCCTTCCCGGGATCGCCTGACGGAACGGTTCGAGCTCCTACTCTAGCCGCCTGCAACCCCGAAAGCCCAAAGACAACTGGATTCGAACCCCAGACCTCGCGTTTCTAATCCGCCCGACTTGGCACCACACGGCCATCACGATTTTACCATCAAATGAACTGCATGATCAATTTTATAAAAATACCTACTGTACAGTTATTTTTAAAGTTACTATAGTTTTTATACCTTATACCTAATAGAAGCGTGTGGCAAAGGAAATATCTTATACCAGGCATTTCAACTCAATCGTCAGTAAAAGTAACACATCTGTGTTCGAGCTCAAGTATGACCTCTCAACCTTATCTGGAGTTGATTGCAGATGTGACATTTTATCTATTGACTTCTTGACTTTTTGTCTTTTTTACGAATCTTGGACTTTTTCTATCTTGTACTGCAATCATTCAAATTGCTAGAAGATATTGGTATCTGCAATTTCATTTGAATCATGTCTGTACTCTTGTCCGTAAAGTACACAATTTTTCCACGATATGAGCGTTACAACGGTTCTAAAACGTGTTATAACTCATGGTATAATCAGAAAATATATTTCACTCTGTTTACCTGTCCCATCTCAAGTAAATAAGGCGCCTAATAATGTTGACCCTTCTCAAACGTTCGACAGAAAAGGCAACACTCCTAATCTGAGTACTCAGCACGCACAAAATTCGTAGTTTCCTTCGAGATTACTAATATCATGGACTGCTAGAAAACTTTAAGTCAATTCTTGGCCAGCTAAGAGTTAAAATTAAGCTACTACCAGCGTATTCTTACCGACATTCGCTTTGTAACACAGTGTACAGACGGGAAAAGCCAGTCTTTATATTCTCGAGGGGGAAACCTTCTGAAGGTACCCGACGCCGTGGGAGCGACGCAGGGTTATGTAGGATTTTTACCGCACTAAAAGTGGCCGTCCTCGGTGCTACAAATAGGACTCCGGGATCTTCAAAGGAACGCAACCGGAGTCGTCTGAGCGCGATGCCCCTTTCAGGCCTCTTACGACAGACAGGGAATACCGTAGCCCTATTCTGGTCTCGGAACTACAGGGACTAATGTTATGTGACCTATAGATAACAGAACTATTCTAATAATCCTATACTTGTGTTATTTGTACAATATACAGTACTTCATAGTATATTCAATAGTAAAAACCAGTTTTACTTCCCATTCTCGCTAACGCAAGTAATAATTTATTAACCACCTATTGCGTACGAAATAACTAACTTACTTTATTAACAACAGAATTGGATCAATTACAATCCACTAATGCTTACGTATTCAGCGAGGTGTCCTGGGACGGAAGCAATGATACTTTTGTATTCCGGGACTTTTGGTTTACTCATTCCCGTTGATGGGAAATAAATTGGGAATTTCGTTGCTACAGTGATTTTGGCGAACGAAATATTGATAGGCTTTGAATAATAACAGTATATTTATAGCTTTAAGCTTATGTGCCTGTGTTTTTGGTTAATGAAGAAATAATTAGAGACACTAACATTCGTATGTGAAATTCTCTGCCATTATCATTATTTTATTTTAATTTAATTATGCATTTATGTCATTGTTATAATACGTTTCGGCATTAGTGTAATAGGATTAATCCGTTCTAATTGACTAAATAAATAAAACAAATAAATCTTTTAGGTGATTAGGTCTTACCGAAGTTTGAACCTAGATCCCTTTACAGGTTACCAGTTGGTAGTACCAGTGTAGACATGCCAGGTACCACCGCTACACCAATTTCTAGCGTGAAGCATCTCTTGCGTTTCGATGGAAAGGTGTGGTTGCCGGAATACTTTTATATGAGGCAACCATCTCAATACTCGGAAGTAGGAACGCATGTGTGATTGACTTCAGATAGAATTTATGTTCTATATGAAGTTGCTTACAGATGTCCATGGGCGGCAGGGACCACTTACCATCAGGTGGACTGCATGCTCGTTAGCTACTTTAATAATATAAAAAAAAAAGTTAAATGCCGATCGATACCACTTATAGTCCGCAAGAGCAGCAACGCATCCATAACACATCTTATATGACACTATTGCTATCTAGAGTTAATTACAGTTGTCCTTGGGTAGTAGTCAATTACAGTACAACATGGTTATTTAGTACTTAAAGGTACAAAAGGTTTTTTTTTTGTAATGATAACAATTATGTAATATTACCTTAATAATGGTCACGTCCTTGGCTCTCATTTGAAATCTGCAACAAAGTAAGGACTATTTTTAATTACTGTTTCATCAACTATTTATACAATGAATGGCCCTGTACCCTGTGCGCATTGCTACACCATCACAAAAAAATACACCAGAAAACTTCGCGGGCTTCGTCAGAAAACAATTATCAAATGAATAGTTTACGATTCTATAGAGGACATCTTATGTAATCAATATTATTGTAACCCAAAAATTGACTAAATAAAGATCTTTCTTTCTTTCTTTCAAACAGACAATCATTCATTTTTATATATAAGAATAAGATGCAGTCTATATCAGCATTTTTATTATACGGAAGTAGCATCGAGCATTCAGTCCACTTGATGATAAGTAGCCATCGCCAAGCATGGCCATCTGCAATCAATCCCAAGTATAATCAGTCTACAACTACGGCCACAGATGCGTTGCTGCAGACCGAGATGGAATTCCTAGGATACATCTTTTACCACACCCGTTTTGACCGGCTTACAGCTATAACAGGTGGTAGAACCAGTGTTGTTCGACTGGGGAAGTACAACCGCCACACCTATTTCCAACGTGAAGCCTTTCTTGCGATTCGATGTAACACTTTATATGAGGTTGCCGGCACACTTTATATCAGGCGACCATCATAGTACTCAAGTGTATCAACGCATATGTGATTGATTTCATATAGGACCCACGTTCTGTTTGAAGTTGCTCACAGATGTCCATGGGTGGCAGTAGCCACTTACCATCAGGTGGACTGCATACTCGTTTGCTACTTCAATCAGTGAAAAAAAAATGCTTAACATTGCTGTTATTTGACTGGTAGAACTGTGTAGTTCGACCGGGGAGGTATGACAACCAAACTTATTTCTAGCATGAAGCAGTTCTTGTGTTTTAGTGGAAGAGTGTTGTTACTGGATCATTTTTATATGAGGCGACCTTCGTCCTCAGTTGTTGTAGCGATGCATCTGTGATCTAAACTTCGTATCCCTGTTCTTTATGGATTTGTTTTCAGATTCGTGTCCGTGTGATGTACAGACCATATTCGATCAGATGGACTGCATAATTGTTTGCTTCAATCTAAAAAGACAGAAATAGATGTAGCGGTAATGCTTTTGACAACAAAAGGTTCTACCAGATTCAACCTTTTTTTCACCTTTGCTTGCTTATATCGTCAACCCATTATTGTCCCGAATCGAATAAAAAAACCGTTCCTGTTGCCTGTCCATACGTATTTTTTTTATTATATGGAAAAATATTACAAAAAGAACATCTTTCAGTAACTTAAGTTAGAGTAATCCCTGAATGTCGTCAACCCATTATTGTCCCACTGCTGGGCACGGGTCTTCTCTCGAAATGAGAGTGTTTTAGATCATAGTCCACCTGGCCGAGTGCGAATTGGTGGATTTCACACACCTCCGGGTTTTTTTTTTTAAGAACTCTCGGGTAGGTTTCCTCACGATGTTTTCCTTCACCGAAAAACAGTGATAATTAATTTGTAATACGCACTTAAATCACTGGTGTGTGGGTTTGAACCTCGGACCTCCCGATTGAGAGGGCAAGTTTCAACCATTAAGCTATCACTGCTCGTTTGCTTGCTTAATGGAATACAATACCGGTATATTTTATAAGACCATTTACATTGGAGTATATTTATTGCCGAATTTGCTTTTGTATTATTTTAGTAGTACAAATTTATTCAGAGTAAACTTTTGTATAAATCCTAGGATTAAATCGTAGAATCTCATTTATCTCGTTATAAATCTTAAAGGGCATAACTCCTGGCCGTTTTATCTGTATTTTAGTTTATGTAAAAGGTTTATGGAACAACGCTTTGCTGTGTTTATTTTTGGGTGGACATTTTTACTAAGAAATTGTTGTTTTTAGGTTTTGTGCTGTTTTTACAATAAAATCCTGGATTGTATGCCTCAATAATGAATAAGTATAGACAAGAAAAGTATTAGATTCTAAATTATTTATTAAGCTATTGCATAGCTTTTTAGCGGGCTTTGAGTGCGGCGACCGATTCAAGAAATTCCGTAACGAAAAAATCTAACACCCCCCACTCCGCCTACCATGTAGCGTGGCCGAGCGTTCGCTGAACGTGTACATATATGGATGGTGGAAATCGGACGAATACGCAAGCAGCTGTTTATGAGAAAGTATATAGTATATAAGAAAAAAAATTATATTAAAATAAACTAAAATTCATAAATAAATAAATAATTATAATTACATAAGTAGATAAAAATGTTATACAATATCTTTACCGCGGCAGTCTCAGAGTGCTGCTGGTTTTTTTCATTAAGTACTAGCTTATTTCCGCGACTCCACTTGCTTCGGCGACGTTTTCACCCCATACGTTAATCTAGTTCATAAACTATCTATGAGACAAATTTTGGCCAAAATAGATAAGATAAGATAATTATTTATTCGATCTGCTTACACACATATTTGGTTATTATACAAGAGTACAATATTAACAATATAGAAAAAACAGAAAAGAGGGACCAAAACATCACGAAATAGACACTGCTCAGCATTATGTTGGCATCCGAAGACGGCCAGCGCTGATCTTCCGTAGTATCCAACCGGCGACGTCACGACATAAAATAGAACCAGTTTATGAAGTAGTTGTAGTCGTTAAAAAGAAACAAAAATAATTATAGTATTTACCATCTTGACAAATATTCGAGTAATATTAGTAAAAGTAATGTAAATTAGTACGAGTATGTCATTATTAAAATCCTTGAAAAATATTTCGTTCGGGAACTCTTGACTAATTTCGTTGAATTTAGAAGTATGCAAGTAAATGACTATATGTCTTTTTAATAACAAATAAAATAATATTACATTGAACGCTTAAATTCTTTGTTCAAAAAGTAAGTTTCTTTCGCCAGTGCCAAAGCTACTTAGTCTTAGATCACTATCAACATTTCAGGCCCAAGGGTAGGAAGGAAGAGCGTGCTTAAGAATACCGAGGGCAGTCAAATGGCAGGTTAGTCACGTAGAAACTCATCAATTTGAAATGAAACGCCTTTACGTGACCGGTGTAGTGTGACTGAATGACTCTTGATATCATTCGCCCTGTTCAAATGAACATGCTATTGTTAAACTCAATGTTTTTTTTATCTGACTGGAGTAGCAAACGAGCATGCAGTCCACCTGATGGTAAGTGGTCACTACCGCCCATGCACATCTGTAATCAACTACACAAATAACACGGGTTCCATCTGAAGTCAATCATAGATGCGTTGCTACTCCCAAGGACGCCTGGTCGCCTCATGTGAAAGTGTGAAACTATATCATAATTATTCTAGCTATATTTTGCAAGTTATGTAACCCTTTATAAAAGCGCCATGAATTTATAAATTAAGGATATAAGCTATTTCGCAATAATACCAACCTACGAGTATGAGATGGCATATATTTGAAACTTAGCAGTATATATCCTTCTTTTCAATTGGATACGTGCACCTGCTTAACAAAATATGCACGTAAAAGTAGCACTCGCGTTTCGGTAGAAGGGTGTGGTTGCCGGCATATGAAGTGATCATCAAATCATTTATTTGCTTGAATATAGGTACGTACTTTTCTTACAATTAATTGTCTACTATGTTCCACCTCCAGGGCATGCAAAAATTAAACTAATTTATATACAATTCTTAGTTTCTTATTTTAGTTCTTGGAAGTAGAAACGTGTCTGTGATTGACTTCAGTTGCAACCCCTGTTCTATATGAAGTTGCTTAAAAATATCCATGGGCAGCAGTAACCTTTTAAAATCCCTGATTTTAAGTGTCTGTGCTTGTTTGGTACTTCAATCGAATAAAAAAATACACGTTTTTTGCTCTAAAACAGAGCATTATCAAGGTAAGTTGACGATCTACGATGGTTCAACGTTAAATAACACTGATATTCTTAAACATAAATAGACGTGGCGTTGGTGCCTTCGGAGTCGAACCAGAAAGGAATCGACTTAAAGTGTTTATTTACCGCATATTGGTAAAAATATACATTTGGTCAAGCCAATTTAATATGACAAGCTCTCGTGCATTTACTATTTTTATCTTTTTTTACTTTTTTTTAATAGCTGACCCGGCAAACTTCGTGCTGTCTACAAGTCAAAAATCTAAAATTATTAGTGTTCCTGCACTATATTATGCATGTATTATTATACACAGAAACCTTCCTTTTGAATAACTCTATCTATTAAACGAAATTGCATAACAATCGGTGGCGTAGTTTTAAAGATTTAAGCATATATAGGGACAGACAGCGTGAAGTGACTTAGTTATATACTATGTAGTGATAAATAAATAGATAAACTGCTGCGAAGTATTTTTTCATAACTTTCTAGCATACATTTTCGTAAAGCAATGCCCGATACTATAAACTAACCATAATCAATTTGCCAAAGCTTCCTACACTAGTCGTTAAAAAGGAGACCTTGAACATAAAGTTCAGCGAAGTTCTGGATTTACTTCCCCACAAAACGGTTCTTTAACTCGATGCCAAAACCGTAAACTGTAAAACGTTATCTGTATCAGCAATTCAGATGATCTCATTGCTTAAACCCGACTAAGGTTTCCGTTTCAGTTTTTACACAAAGGTATAGGGTAAATAAAAGGGTATAAAAGCGGTACAATACAAAGCAATCATCCAACCATCCATCAGCCTTTGAAAGTCCACTGCTGGACATAGGCCTCCCCTAATCTGCGCCACTTCGACCGGTCCTGAGCCATCTGAATCCAGCGGTTACCCGCCGTCTTCTTCAGATCATCAGTCCACCGGGTCGGGGGGCGGCCTGCACTCCTTTTGCCGAGGCGTGGTCTCCATTCGAGGACTCTTCTACCCCATCGGTTATCTGTCCTACGAACGATGTGGCATGCCCATTGCCACTTCAGCCTACTAATTCTGAGAGCTATGTCGGTAACTTTTGTTCTCCTACGGATTTCATCATTACGAATTCTGTCGCGTAGGGAAATACCAAGCATAGCTCGCTGAGCGACTTTGAGCTTACGCACGAGGCTCACAGTAAAGCAATACTATTTATGAAAAAATTAATTTAAGCGCAGGACAAACTAATACAAGTTTTAAAAACTTCGTATAAATACATAATTAATAATTATGTTATTGTGTGCATCAACCCATTATTGGCCCACTGCTGGGCACGGGTCTTCTCCCAGAATGAGAGAGTTTAGGCCATAGTCCACCGCGCTGGCCAAGTGCGAATTGGTGGACATTATGTTATTACAAAACCAAAAAGGAACCCTACTGCTTAAGCTGAAAAGAATACAATAAGATCTATGATATGTAAACACAAGTTGTAATATAATGTTACGAGTATAAGACGCACGTGATGTATTTAACTTGCTTTGTTATCATTTTTGTACACCCTACCCTTCTTTGTTATGAGTTAATTTTTCCTTCAGCGATTTTAAGGTTTGGAAGAGATCGCTATTTCAGTAATAAAGCCGCCTTTTGTACCTTGCATTATATCTTTAAGATTTATTATATATCTGTGATTGTTGCACTGACATATTGTGGAATTACCACATTTTTGAATAATCTTTATGGAAGATTATTCAAAAATGTGGTACTATAACTTCTAATTAATAGCACTTAATTATGTCTTCTGACCTTAACTATTAGGGTTTTCATATTTCGAGCATTGTGTTAATTACAGATGTCCGGCGGCAGTGGCCGTATCATCGAGTCGACTGCATTGCTCTCAATCTGCTGCATAGAAAAAAGACTAGTATTGACCACTCATTTTTATATATGATTAAAATAACAAACGAGTATGCAGTCCACTTGATGGTAAGTCCTCACTGCCGCCCATTGATATTTGTAAGCAACTGCATATACAACGTAGTTTCTATCTAAATTCAATTACAGTTGCGTTGCTACTCCCGAGGACGACGATGGTCATCTCATTTAAAAGTGTTCCGGCAACCACACCCTTTCTGTTCTGTTTCACGCTAGAAATAGGTGTGGCGATGGTACTTCTCCGGGCGAACTACACTGCTTCTACCACCTGGTAAAAACTCTTTCTTGCAGGTAGCAAAACTAATGTTTCGTAATATGCAATAATCAAAATGCGAATTTGCATCTGTATTCATAATGGTTTAGTAACAATGCACGTCCTATATTAATGTTTACCGCCTGAGGACACCCGCTCTAAATTTACAATGTAACAGCACAGTGGATTCATTTTTCAAAGTGAATGCCAGGACTGTCAAAAATTTATAGAAAAAATGCACAACACAAATATAATTTATGTTTTGTTTTTTCCTTTAGAACCAGTGTAATTCGAGCAAGGACATACCACCGCAATACCTATTTCTAGCGTAAACCAATTTTTTTGCGTTTCGATGAAAAGCTGTGGTTGCCGGCACACTTTTATATGAGGCGACCATCATAGTCCTCGGGAGTGGCAACGCATTTGTGACTCCATGCTTGTCCATGTCAGATAAAAAAAAATAGTTGACCGGGCGAACTTCGTTCCGCCTAAAAGTCAAAAATCTAAAATTGTCAGTGCTTCTCCACTATACTATACATGTGTTATACATACAAACCTTCCTGTTGAATCACTCTATCTGTTAAAAAAAAACTGCATTAAAATCCGTTAAGTAGTTTTAAAGATCTAAGCATATATAGGGACAGACAGCAAGAAGGCCTCATGTGGAAGTGTGCCGGCAACTACACCTTTCTATCAAAACGCAAAAAATGCTTCACGCTATGAATAACTAGTACTTTTTTAAACGATAATATTTGTGTTTTCTGACTTTAACATTTTTTAATAATCTGATTATTTAGGTGATAACCCTAGCACCAGTATTCTAGTATCACAAAGTTCACAAGTTTAGTGGCAATAAAACTTTATATGCACAGCTTCCCGCGAACCGGATTTTACTATGAATTGTTCATCTTATCGCGTTAATTTTATATGGAAGGTACGAACAATATCTTTGAGCTTCTTTAAATCGTTATACTTGTTTCTAGGTTATCTGCCTTTGCGTGGTTATATATATTTTTATACAATTTAATAATTAGCAAGTTAATAACGTTTGCTTTATGAGAGCCTTCCTTAAATATTTATTTAATCTGTTTTAGTATTTGTTATTATATTGGCAATAGAAAAAGTCATCCGTGAAAATCTTAACAGATATGAGATGCAGCCTGGTGACATTATCTGTCAGGCAGACAGACAGTAGTCTTAGTAATAAGGTCCATTTTACCCTCTACAAAACCCTAAAAACGGCTTTTTATTTCTTTAATTATTCTTTTCTCACTTTGCTTTGTAATCACTACATAGTATAAAACAAAGTCGCTTCTTGCTGTCTGTCCCTATGTATGCTTAGATCTTTAAAACTACGCTACGGATTTTAATGTAGTTTTTTTAATAGATAGAGGGATTCAAGAAAAATGTTAAAGTCAGAAAACACAAGTATTATCGTTTAAAAAAGTACTAGTTATTCATAGCGAAAAGCATTTTTTGCGTTTTGATAGAAAGGTGTGGTTGCCGGCACACTTTCACATGAGGCCTTCTTGCTGTCTGTCCCTATGTATGCTTAGATCTTTAAAACTAAATTACGGATTTTAATGCGGTTTTTTTAACAGATAGAGTGATTCAACAGGAAGGTTTGTATGTATAATACATGTATAATATAGTGGAGAAACACTGATAATTTTCGATTTTTGACTTTTAGGCGGAACGAAGTTCTCTGGGTCAACTAGTTTATAATAAAACATTTGTGTGTATGTGTATCTATGCGCAGTATTCCTGTGAGTTATATGGTCGACAAAGTCTTTATTAATGTACCTAGAGAGAGCGCTGTTACTTTACAAAGTAACATATGGAGCGTAGGATTCATTTTTCATGTTGTTGTGTCCGAGTTTAGAGAATAAAATAATAATGTTGCCAGTAATGGATACGTATTCTTTACGATAGCTTCATGTGAAAATGAGAAGGTACACCCTTCTACTGAAATGCAAGAAGTTCTTTAAGCTAGAAACAGATGTGGCGGTGGTAGCCCTTTTATCTAACTGAAGCAGCAATCGAGCATGCAGTCCACCAGGTAAGTGGTTACTGCCACCCATGGACTTCTGTAATCGACTTCATACAGAACCATTCCATCTGAAGTCTATCATAGATGCGTTGCTAATTCTGAGGGCTATGATGGTCACCTCATATGAAAGTGTGACGGCAACCACACCCTTCTATCGAAACGCAAGAAATGTTTAACGCTGGAAATAGGTGTGGCGGTGGCACTTCTCCGGCCTAAATACACTGGTTCTACCACCTTCAAAACCACCTGTCCGGTCCGTATCTACGTTGGAACCGTAAACACTCGTTATACGTACTACGTAAATACATAATAATAATAATTTTGACAGCGCTCAACCGTGACGGACGTATTAATGTACTAAAAGTGAAAATAATTATTTAATTATGGATAAAACGCCTCAAAAGGATATTATTTCAGTAATACAACAACTTATCCTCCCTCTGGAGTTAAAAGTCAACTCACTTATAGAGATGGTACGAAATTTGGACTTAAAATTAGAGATTGTTCAGAAAGAAAATACTGATCTACAACAATTAATTACAACGGGTATCAAATCAGTTAACATCAGTGACCAACAACAAATCACCGAGTGCAGGAGTGAGTCCCCGTCTAATGCACCACAAGCACTAAGGCAGGAGCAAAAGAGCGCACGAATGATGACGCGCAGGCAACGTGCACAAACAGCTGCGATTAGCGCCGAGACAGGAGTGTCCGAGAGTGATAAACAGCCAGCGACGCGTGCTGAGGTAAACAGACCTGTAGACACTGTTGTTCCTGTACCGAATATTGTATTAACCCACAAGCAACATAACTCTGCAGAGCGTACACGCTCTAACACTGAACAGAAGACGTCTTTGACTAGGCCAACTGATGATACAGCGGACATTGGTACATCGGAGCGTTGGATAACTGCGAGATATAAGCAACGGCGCCCTGTTATTAGGGGGACTGGTGCCTTTGATGACGACTTAACTGGAGTAGAAAAATACGCAGTATTCATGTGTGGTCATTGCATCCTGGTCCTACTCCGGAAAAAGTGCAGGCTTACATGTCTAAAAAAAAGGAGTTAGGAACAAATTACATTGTTAAGAAACTTGAACTTAAACACTCATTTTACGCATCCTTTGTTATTTCCGTTCCAGAAAGTGCATTTAATTTTTTTATTAACGCGGAAAATTGGCCACCTAATACGGGGATTAATGAGTGGTTTCGCAAAAAGGCAAAATACAATAGAAACGCCGAAAATAAATATAGACAAGAAATTGCATAAAAGCTTACTTATTTACTACCAAAATGTAAGAGGATTGCGTACTAAATTACATCAAATTTCAACAGAAATTAATACGGTAAATGTTGATGTGTTTTTGTCTTTACGGAAACTTGGCTAACTACTAGCATCAGTGATGCAGAAGTTATCCCCCCTGGATTTAATATTTCAAGAGTCGATAGACCCGGAACTAGGAGGGGCGGCGGTGTAGCTATTATAGCACCAACAAACTACGAGATGCAAACAATAGATTTAGGAGATAATAATACTGAAAGTGACCTTATATGTGTTGCCTCGTATTTGCGGTGTAATTTGATAACAATTTTACTAAGTGTATATACGCCGCCGAATACAAATGAAGAAACGTATTTATTATTTTTTAATTATATAGAGATTATATGTTCCAAGTATACGAAAGTGCTAATTTGTGGGGATTTTAATCTAAATTCAGCAAATATTGTAGTTCGTGCAAGCTTTGAGTGTCTACTGGCGTCCTGCAAACTTCAACAAGTAAATAATATATCTAACAATAACAACAATATGTTGGACTTGGTACTTGCCACTGAGGCATTGGGTAGAGTCACTGTGGAAAAGGCAGATGAGGTCATTACCATTCCAGACGTATATCATCCGCCGCTTCAAATTTCATTAATCAGCCAGGTCTATAAGGATACTGGACAGCCATTAGGTATCAGTTCTAATATTGAATGGGATTTTTATAAAGCAGACTTTCAATCTCTCTACGCAAAAATTGCGGAGACAGATTGGAAATCATTATATCATTTAACTGATCCAAATGTAGTAGTAGCTAAATTTTATTTTATGACCTATTTTACAATTGCTTAGATAATTGTGTTCCAATGAAACAGCGTAAAACGGTAACACCTCGGTATAATTACCCTGTATGATATACGTTGCAAACCAGACGCAACATAAAAATTAAATCAAGATACCATCGTCTTTTTAAAAAAACTAAACGTAGTAGCCATCGATGCGAGTTTTCAAAGTACAGGGCACTTGTCAAATTGAGCATTAAAGCTGATTTCTGTGCTTACAAAGCGCGTTTAGAGCGAGATATAAAACAAGATCCTCGTTCTTTTTGGAATTATATATCATCTAAAAGTACCAAAAAAATGGGTTGTACAATTAAGTCACCAAGTGGTACAATAGCTCCGGATAACCAATATGCTCAGTTATTTGCGGATTACTTTCATTCCGTGTATAGTTCAATTCCACCAGACCTTGATCCTGAAAAAGCCATAAAAAAAGATAGAGACCAAGGAACTGTTGTATATATAAATTCTATAACAAGCACAGACGTGGAGTCTGCTTTAAAAAATATGAAACCAAAACGTTCTGTGGGACCGGATGGGATACCACCATATATTGTAAAGGATTGTCGCTCGGTACTAATGGAGCCCTTGCATTATATCTATAATCTCTGTTTAACTAGTTGCACTTATCCAGAGGTGTGGAAACTCTCACGTGTAGTGCCAGTTCCAAAGAGTAGTTTTGGGTCGAATGTGAGTGATTATAGACCCATTGCTGTACTGTCTATATTTGGCAAGGTATTTGAATCAGTGATATATGAACTGATAAGGGTTCAAATTGAAAGTCGACTAACTGATGCTCAACATGGTTTTAGAAGAGGTCTGTCTACTAATACAAATTTATTATATTTTTGGACGTATGTCACGAAAGCGGTTGATAATGGTTCACAGGTCGATACTGCCTTTTTTGATTTTCGAAAAGCGTTTGACTTGGTAGACAATGATATTCTTCTCCAGAAGTTTGCGGCTGCCGGATTCACTCCCCGATTGCTTAAATTTTTCTCCTGCTACCTCCGTAACCGGAGGCAGTATGTGCAGTATAATGGATTTATCTCGAAACCATATTATACCTTTTCGGGAATTAGCCAAGGATCGAACCTGGGACCATTAGAATTTCTTATTTTTATTAATCACTTATCACGTTCAGTCAATACAGCTAAATGTCTGTTATTTGCAGATGACCTAAAACTATTCTTAGAAATCAAAGAACATAAAGACTTTCAACAACTGCAGACCGACATAAACAATGTTTTAGAGTGGAGCAAAGAAAACAAGCTGATGTTCAATGTAGACAAATGTTCTGTACTGACATTCTCTCGTAAACAGAACCATATTTCCTATAATTACGAACTTGGGGACATGGGACTCAGGCGCTGTTCAGCTATCAAAGATTTGGGTGTTTTGTTTAGAGGCGACTTGAGGTTCTGCGATCATATCGTGGCTATTTGCAGGAAATCTTTTCGAACGTTAGGGTTTGTATTGAGGCAGGCTCAACATCTTGATGGTATTGAACCTTTAAAATTGTTATATAACAGCTTAGTTAGGAGCATACTAGAAAATAACACAATTATTTGGAGTCCACATGAAGTAAAATATAAGCTTATGTTGGAGAAACTCCAAAAAAAATTTTTAAGATGTCTATACTTCCGGGCGTATGGATATTTTGTGGGTTATCCTCATCTTTACCCTAGCTCCTTTTTATTGGGAATGCTAGGATATCACAAACTTGAAAATCGACGTGACATCGCCTTGATGGACTATTTTGTACAGTTGATACGAGGGAAGACCTCGAACCCGTCAGTACTAGAACTGATATCGTTACATGTCCCAAACAACTACGTTCGTGCCCGCCGACGGAAGCTATTTGCGCTGCCGCATTGCAGGCTCATCCTTACGAAGGAGTCTCCCCTGATGCGAGCACTGACCTTGCTCAATGGCTTAGTGGAGTGGAATCCAAGTGTTGACATTTTTTGCACATCCCTTGCTGAATTTCGCGAGACGGCAGGAATGTACATTGCAAGCCTATAAACGAATTGGATTTATATCTGTAATGTTTATAGCTTAAGTGTATGTAAATAAATAAATATATAAATAAATAAATAAATAATGTAAATACAATTCTCGATTGTTATGTTTATGTTTAAGGGTAATTTTCTTTCAAACTTTACATAAATACCATTTGATTGGAAGTACTTTTTGTTTAACTGCCAAAAATTAAATTAAAGGAAAAATTACAGACAATTGTTTGTAATGACTGTACCGATTTTGATAGAACATTAACTCAATGAAATTAATAATGCAGGCTATATCTAATAATATCTAATAGTTTTGACATTTTGAAAATACTCTTATTAAAATTTTTAAAATCATGACCGTATTTTGGTACATAAATGTTAACTGAGCACAAATTTTACCCAGTTCTTCAATACAGCCATTTTCTATGAAATATAAAAAACTTTATTCAATGCAACAATGATGTAAAATGCAAATTTTCTATTCACAGTTATTTGAATTTCAAGTCGTCTTGATGTTTCGTTTTATATGCAACTCTCAGATAAAATAGTTAGCACGTCAAAGACGCAACAATGGTTTCCTGAAAGTAAGAGAAATGGAAATTTTAACTAACACTTTGAATATTACTCATCACTTTGTAACCGCGCTAGCTTTTTCCGCGATTCCGCCCACTTGGATAACGTTTAGTCGGTAAATATGGTAGTATCTTATGTATTAGACTAAGACTAAACTAGCTATATGCGAATTTTATCCAAGTGCGAATGTCCCTGTAGCTGTGGGACCAGAATATGGCTACGGTATCTCCTGCCTTTCGTACGAGGCGACAAAAAGGGGCTTCTAACGACTCCGGGAAGGTCAGCGGCATTTGTGGTCGCATGCGGGCTTAAAGAACAGAAGGTACGGTGAGCGCATTTGCTCACCAGGGAAGAGCCCGAAAAAGGCATCACGCTTTGAGGACTTCGGTTGTGTTCCGTTCGAGATCCCGGACTCCTCCGCGCAGCGCTGAGGACGGCCACGTTTAGTGCGGTAAAATTCCCACATAACCCTGCATCAATCTCACGGCGTAGGACACCTGTTGAAGGTTTCTACCTCGAGCGCAAAAAAAATTAATCGCGAAAGATTAACAAACACCCTTCCTGATAAACTTTTACCTTTATAACATTAGTAAGTACTAAAATTACATAATACCTATCGAATTTGCCACTCCAAGACTTAGCTGTATTGTTTTTTTTTTATAATATAGAAGTTAAATAACGTACAGTCCACTTGAAATACTCTAAGTAAATTACTACTGCCACTCATAGACATTTCTTTAGTTATAAATATGTTTAGAGTCCTACTCATGGTTGGCCAAAGATGCTTTACTACCCATGAAGCATACATTACCACATAGTATAAAACTAAGGTGCTTCCCGCTGTCTGGTCTTATGTATGCTTAAATCTTTAGAACTACGCTAAGGATTTTAAGGTTTTTAATAAATACAGTGATTCAAGAGAAAAGTTTTTATGTATAATAAAAGCATAATATCCGCTATATTATATAGTAACATTAATAACTTTAGATTTTTGACTTTTCAGCTAGTTATATTATAAATGGATGTGTCCTTTACATACCCTTCAAAACACCCAAATTTGGTAGTTAGTAAATAAATTAATATCGAAGAGATTATTTTGGATTTTTATTACTATTTATTTAGTTTTATGTTCCTAAAATAAATATATCAGATTCAGAGAACAAATAACATTTTATTGAACGTATTTACATTGGAAAGAACAGAAGTATCGTACAAATTCTTGATACAAATAGTTGTAAAAACAATACAGCTACAGAGCCAGTGGTCCAACAAATGTTTGATTAATCCTATACAACACGGTGGGAGGCACGTGCATGTGCGTAAAATTCTGTTGCCCTAGAGAAAACGAGTATAAGTTTTACTTTTGGCAAATTTGACAGTGATTTAATACGAGGTATTGTTTCACACAATACGTCAAACAGTACACATACACTCACATACACACGCTTTCTACACTCATAGCCCCCCACTAGGATTTTCTCCTGTGTCGTGGGTACCGTGGACACAAGACGAACACACAAACACCCAGACCCAGAACATGAATCTAAACTCATCATTCAGATACCTGTTTGGTCGGGAATCAAACCCGGGACCCATCACGCGAGTAAACCGGTATGGTAACCACTGCGCCACGCGGGTCGTCATTTGATTGCTACCGGAATTGCTAACAGAACGAAGATATTTTGGTAGATCATCTCGTTCAAGAAAATTAAAAAAGAACCGGAGTCCAACTAATGGTCGCTGCCGCCCATAGAAATCGTTATGCGTCTTAATATAGAACAAGGTTTCTATCTCAAGTCCATCACACATGCGTTGCTACTCCCGAGGACTAAGATGTTCGCCTCATACAGAAGTCAACTGGCAACCAACCTCTTCCATTGAAACGGAGAACTGCTTCACCTTTCCTTCATGGTCAAACTACCCTGGTACTGCAACCTGGTGATCTATAGATAAATCTCCGTTTTTCTAACAATTTTGGTATGCTAATTGGTATGAAATGGTATGAAATAAAAATTGAAATCAATTTGGCAAATTTCAAACGTATACCCTTTTTCACTATGAGCACAGAATTATCACTCGCGACACAAGCGTGTACAGCTTCCAATGCGATTATGAGATTATACCGAGGTATATGTATAAAACAAACGAACTTAGATATTTTCTCTTATTTTCAATGTAAAAGCAAAATGATGTGTATTAGATGAGATATCGTCGCTTAGGTACCAACACCGCGTAATTCAAAAAATGCCCATTTTGAGATAATGAAATAATGGTATCTCAAAATAATTTAGGAACATGTTACATTTTCATAAAAAATATCATTTTAATATGAGTATATTAATATTTTAAACGCAATATATTTTTGGGTAGTTGTAGAATTAAAAATAACTTTTTGAGACAGTTTATTTGCTCTTCTGAAAAGTTGTTAATTTTGAGATCTGCTGTGTTAGAACTTAAGCGGTTTTTTAAAAGGACTTTTTTTCCTATCATTGCCTTGGGGATACAAAATCTGTACCCACGAATTTAACTATTTCACTTCGATAACAGTGTTAGTCATAGCTCTTTTTTTGTTTGAAGACTATCACGACGAGACGTCTAGTTCTCAAGACCAGCAACTCATGTGGTTGCAACACACATAGAGTTATTAGTAACTCTACGTGTGTTGCAACGAGTCAGACGAAAATTATTATCCGACAACTGCTGAAATATCATCACTCTAGTCAACCCAATATTGTCGGGCTGCCAGAGCTCAGTGGGGACTAAATGCAGATATAGTACGCACCATTTACAGAACTGTTATAGAACCGAACGTATTGTACGCTGCGAGCTGCTGGAAAGAGAAAGCCGGCACTGCCCAAATCAGGAGCATACTGGATAGGATAACAAGACTATTTGCAATCAAGATATCGAAAGCCCACCGAACAACTTCTTATACCTGCTCTTAGCACAGATTCTACCTCTAGACTTAAGGGCTCGAGAACACGCCGACCTCTATCAAATCAAAAGAGGCAAACCAATGCAGGAGCTACCTGGACGAGAGCTAGAAGAAAGAGTAAGCCATTTCTACCTACCCCACCCAGCGGAAAGAATATCAATAAATTACCAACTCATAACGACAGAAGAAGAATTACAAAAAATCCCGAACGACCGGCTAAATATATTTACTGATGGTAGTAAAATAAATGGAGATGTGGGAGCGGCAATCTCAACATGGCAAAAAAACAAAGAAGTGGACTTCACCAAAATGAGGCTTGAAAAATACTGCACAATCTACCAAGCCGAACTAATAGCAATACTGAGAGCTTTAGAATATACTACAAAAGCAGAATATAAAAGGAGCAATATATTTAGTGATTCTAGGTCCTCCCTAGATAGTATTGCAGACCGTAAACCAACAAATCCAATAGTGATGGAGATTCACACTAAAATAAAAGAAATTATGATTCACGGAGGTGAAACCAAGTTCTATTGGGTTAAAGCTCACACGGGTATTATTATAGGAAATGAACGAGCCGATGAGCTGGCAAAGGAAGCAGCGCAAGAACACAATAGGCAACCCGTGTACGACAAATTCCCACTCTCAGAAGCAAAAAGGCTGCTGAGGGAAAAAACGATGGAAATCTGGCAAGATCGATATACCAACTCGGCTCAAGGAAGAATAACAAAAATATTCTTTCCCAACACTCGAAGGGCATACAAAATCCTAGGCAAAATACCCACAAATAACCTTATGGCACAGATCACCACAGGACACGGAGGGTTCAAAGCTTACCTGTACCGTTTCAAACTGTCACAAGACCTTGCCTGTCCGTGCGATCATCTAACTCCCCAAGATGTGGTACATATTCTGACAGAATGCCCAAGGTTCGCGATAAAGCGAATGCTATGCGAGGGAAAAATTGAAAAAAATATTTATAAGGATAATATCCATGAAATAATGGATGACGACACTCGTAGACCAATATTCCTAGATTTCGCTCAAATAATTGTAAAAACAGTGCTGAAAGAAAATAACTCAATAGTACCAAATTACTAATAATGAAAAAAAAAAAGGAAAACAGAATATAACAGTTTTAAGGTTGTTACATTATCAATAGCAACAGTTTATTACAGTACAATGAAAAATAATAAAAAAAAAAAAACCCAATATTGTCACACTGCTGGGCACACGTCTTCTCTCGGAATGAGAAAGTTTAGGTTAGGTTAGGTTACCTGCGCTGGCTAAGTGCGAATTGTTGGACTTCCCACACCTCCGAGACCTTTTTTTTAAAGAACTCTCGGGTGTGTAGGTTTCCTAGTATAACACAAAGTTGCTTCCCGCTATCTGTCCCTATGTATACTTAGATCTTTAAAACTACGCTACGGATTTCAGTGCAGTTTTTTTTAATACATAGAGTGATTCAAGAGGAAGGTTTTTATGTATAATACATGCATAGTGGAGGAACACTGATAATTTTAGATTTTTGAGTTGTAGGCGGAACGAAGTCCGCCGGGTCAGCTAGTTAGAGTATAAAGTGATTTTTGCCATTATATGTAAATCTCGACAGCTCTGGTAGGAAATCGAGCGGTCTAGAAACAAAAAGTCCGCAGTTTGAATCCAGTTATCTTTCCGGCAATCTACAAGTCGGCTTGTAAAAAATGTAATATTAATTAGATATGTAATATAGCAAGTTGCTTTTTTTTTTCAGGACCATAAGCACTTAGAAAATATTTATATTTATTTCAATGGAACAAAACAAACAATTCTATGTACATTATAAACAAAATAAATTATTTAAAATAAAATAATATTTCTTTAAATCTAAAAAAATAATACAAATTATAAATAAAACAAAGAGTCCATACCGCTGCCTTTTGGGAGAGTCCCAAGAATGCTTGCGGCGTTTCCTCGTTGTATGGCCAAACTGATACGTTGGCCAAAATACGTACCAGCCCTTGGGTCTCCTGAAACGTCAACCAGGCGCGAAGACAGTTCTTTGAAAAATCGTCGCGCTTCTGGCCCCCAAGGACCCAGTGTCTCAACTGCAAACGGCACAAATATGTAACCCTCCCCAAGAGCTGCATATTTGCGCCGCTTAGAAGATTCAGCCGTTTCTGCCGCACCACCTGCGCACATCGAGGTCAAAGATATATGCGATGGAGCCAGTGTATCAACACAAGTTGCATCCCATATAAGTGACCTCCTATCTAGTTTCCAAGTTGCTTTTGTACCATTTTGTATATATGTACATATAAAACAGTTTAAATGAGGTATCACATGAGCTAGCTTTCACATGAGGTGACCATCATAGCCCTCAGGAGTAGCAACACATCTGTGATTGACTTCAGATGGAACCAATGTTCTGTATGTAGTTGATTACAGATGTCCATGGGCGGTAGTGGCCACTTACCATCAGGTGGACATCATGCTAGTTTGCTACTTCAGTTAGAAAGTAAAATAAGCTTACACGTGTGAAAATTTCAATTTCAAAGTCAAATAAATAAGTTCCCCAAAATACTTAAGATAATATTTCACTAGAATATATATTTGGTACACCTTAATATAAGAGTACTTCACGTTGTCTTTATTACCGTACGTAACGTCGAGACATGTTATTTCCACGTATAAAATGACAAAGGTTTTGCAACATGTTGTCATAAGGAATAATTACTTCATAGCCATGTGTTGTGAGAAAGAAATTGGGTTATATTATGAGCGAATCTTAACAAGACATGACATCACTAAGAATATGAGAGCACTTTTATATTTTCTATAATATTATAAGCAGAAACATCTTTTATAAAGGAAGCAAAACAGAAAACAAGCCATCTGGTATTAAATATTTACTTTGCATACGTATTTTTCTTTCAGGTGAAACTGGCTGATATTCGGCCACACACAACGCCCTTCTTCGAATCGCTGGCTGGATAGTTCAAGCTCCTACTCTTTCTGCCCAAAACACCACAAGTCTCTTTTTAGTCTCCATTTAGAAGAAGGACCTTCACGTCCGCATCTTCTGGTCTTTACGGAAGCATGCGACCACACATGCCGCCGGGGTCGCTTGGCTGGACGGTTCGAGCTCCCACTCTATCCACCCGCAACCCCGGACGCCCCTTTTAGTCGCCTCTTACGACAGGCAGGGGATACCGTAGCACAATTCTGGTCCTGGAACTACAGGGACAATACCACGATAAACCTATGGCTTGCTTATTAATTAAAGTAAATATATAAAATAATAGATTCATCATATCATGCTTCATATATAAAGGCGAAAGTTTGTGAGTGTGTATGTTTGTTATTTCTAAACGACTCGAGCAATTTTCGTAAAATTTAGTAAGGAGTTACCTGATACTCTGGATTAACATATAGGATACTTTTTACTGTAGAAAAATATCTTATTCCCACGGGACAATCGATACATTGATTTTATTAACGCGGGCAAAGCTGAGGGGTTCAGCTAATATTTCATAACTATAATAAAACTATTAATTATAACAAATAGCTGTTTTATAACCAACTCTTCGATCTTTACACCAAGGTAATCATCAAGATGGCCTTTTGATTAAATTAACGCCTAGCTCACTTCGAACTACGAAACTATTACATGTTGTAGAAGTAATTGAATTTAAATTGAAGGCGGTTCTTTATGACTACAATTCATTATTGTTGAGTGCAGGCCAGAATTGGATGTTCTTTTAGAGTATTTCTTTTTTCCCACTTTTCATTCCATATTTTTCATTACTGTATTTCACTTCATGTAAGAGCACTTAAAATAATTGGACAGTCCTCAGACGGATAGCCTTTTGTTGTAAATTAATCTTATGCGATTAATGCAACTGCTGCGTGTGAATGTAGAATTAATATGCAAACGTGAACATTTTCTGGTTTAAAACATCAATATTTAAACAAAAATAAAACATCCATATGTATAAACAAAAATTAATCAGCTGCGTTTTGCTTTTAAAGGGTGTGATGACGGTTGAAATGGTATGAAATGATGTCTTTTAATATTTTGTACTAGCTGACCCGGCGAATTTCGTTCCTCCTAAATAATGTTAACTTTTTAAATTAAGGATGACTGAGAGTGTTATAAACGTAGGAGTAGACAAATATAATCAAAAAGCTTCGAACTGCTAAGCTATCTATAAGCTAGCTATGCATTAAGGATACACATATGTTGTCGTAGAATATTTTTCATATAATTTTAAGGAGAATATTACCGTCATACATGATTTCTGTGTAGCTTTAACCATTAAGGTTGCACACGCGACGGAAGCTTAAAAATGGAGTACCTTCTCCCGTTTTCCCAACATCTCCCTTTACTGCTCTGCTCCTATTGATTGTAGCGTGATGAAATGTATACTATAACCAGCTCAGGAGTATGAAGAATAATCGTACCAAGTTTCGTTAAAATCCGTCGAGAAGTTTTTGTTTTTATAACGGTTATACATACAGACCGACAGACGGACAGACAGACAGACAGACAAAAAAATTTCTAATTGCTTTTTTGACATCAGTGTCGATCCCTAATCACCCCCTGATAGTTATTTTGAAAATATCTTTCATGTACAAAATTGACCTCTACAGATTTATTATGAGTATATTATTATTATTTATTTATTAGCCCTGCGGGGGCGCTTACAAAATGTCAGTTACATATTTTTTCTATCACTACCGATTGGAACACGACCTCAACTGAGAAAATCTGGCAAGAAACTCAGCTGGTTTGTCTTTTTTGTTTGTTTATTTAATACTAGATGAACCCCGCAGCTTCGCCCGCGTTAAAACAAGTTATATATCGACTGTCCCGGGTAAATAAGATATTTTCCTACAGTAAAAAGTAGCCTATATGTTAATCCAGATTGTCAGCGAACTCCCTACCAAATTTATGAAAATCGTTTTATAAATTATTATTTCTAGAGTAAAACAGTTCTTGCGTTTCGATGGAACCTTCCATCAAAACGCAAGAACTGTGGTTGCCGGCTTACTTTTATATGAGGCAACCATGATATGACTTCAGATGAGCCTCTATTTTATATGAAGTTGCAGATGTCCATGGACGGCAGTGACCACTTACCATCAGGTGGACTGCATGCGTTTCTACTTCCTATTAAATAAAATTGTATAGCTATATTTAAAGTGTTACACAGCGACGATATATAGACAAATAATTCTAACTGAAGTGTATTTCAAAGATACTTAAAACCTATCCTGAATGCAGTTCGATGCAGAAGGCTGCGTTTACAGCTCTTAAACCGAGATCTAGTCAGTCTAGTGTGAATTTACAACCTCAACATAATTCACTTGTTATAGTTACTGCTCGATAAACCCGCTCTTACAAAGAGTAACAATGTTGCAAAAGGAGAAACGATTTTTTTCAACTTTAGCAACTTTATGAGCAACGCTTTATTGTAGCATCATATACAATAATAAATTTTTGGTTGTTACGACATTTAAATATAACAAAAATGATGGTGTATCCATATCGTCTCTCTCAACAACCCATTATTGGCCCACTGCTGGGCACGGGTCTTCTCTCAGAATGAGCGAGATTAGGCCATAGTCCACCGCGCTGGCCAAGTGAGAATTGGTGGACTTCACACACCTCCGAGAAATTTATATTTAAAGAACTCTCGGGTATGTAGATTTCCTCACCATGTTTTCCTTGACCGAAAAGCAGTGATAATTAGTTCCTAATACGCACATGATTTAGAAAAATCAGTGGTGCGTGCCTGGGTTTGAACCTCGGACCTCCCGATCGAGAGGGCAAGTTTCTACCATTAGGCTATCACTGCTCTTCGAATCATGTTGAGTAGTATGAACTCCCTACTCCAACTCCCAAGATCTCACCAAAAATAAAGGTGATATGATTTTTTTTCTGTAAAATACAATTTCAAAACCTTTTCCCACAAATGCTATTTTGGCGCATTAGCATTATTTTCTTTCCACTGATGACATAATTATAAATATTAATCTAATTCAAATAATTATAATTATAATTATAATTATAATTATAATTATAATTATAATTATAATTATAATTATAAAATATTCTAATAATTATAAATATTAGTCTAATTAAATTGATTTAAAAGTATGTGGGGAAGTACATACCACAAGGACTTAAGCACTACCGTATATGGACTTAAGTATTTATAAATAGAACAAAACTTATATCTCAAGTCAATCACAGATGCGTTGCTGCTCCCAAAATCTAAGATGATCGCCTCATATGGCAACCACTGAAACGCAAGAACTGCTTAAGGTTAGAAATAGGTATGCTGGTAATACATTCCCGACCCATGTCGACCCATTTTCGCTCAACCATCTTTCTCAATCACCCTAAGTTGCTTGAACAGTATCTGTACAGTGAATTTCTAGCACAAATTTCCTTTAACTTTACTTAAAATCTACCTTTCAATGATTGAATGGGTTCAAGCGAAGAAGTAAACTTTCAGAATACAGTATTCTCTACAAAGCAAACTTTGAAATGTAATATGCTGTGCTTAAGTTTAAACACTCGTTATAAGAAACTAAAACTGACTGCCCTGTACCACTGTAAGCGAGTAACGATAAATAGTTAAGCGATTATTGTGAACACTCGCGTGGCGGAGCAGTTACCGTACCGGTCTGACGCGCAATGTGTCCCGGGTAGATTCCCGGCCAGACAGGTATCTGAACGATGAGTTTATATTCATGTTCTGGGTCTGGATGTTTAAGTATTCGTCTTGTGTGTGTCTTTGGTACCCATGACACACGAGTAAAATCCTAGTGTGGGGCTATGAGTGTAGAAAGCGTGTGTGTGAAAGCGTGTAATATTACGATAACTAATGCAAAATTGCATAGCGGATACATACTAACGTAATAGGTTCCGAATTCGATTCCCGGCCAGATAGATATCTGAATGATTAGTTTAGTCTTCTGTCTTGGATATTGTTATTTATATTTACATATTTTTATTTATATGTGTCCATGGCACCCACTTAACGAGAAAATATTCAAATTTTAAATTATAATGAAGTTTATTTATTTATTTATTTTTTACCCTGCCGGTCATAAGAAGCGACCTCGGGGGGGAACTCGAACCAGGCCAGGCGACCCCGGGCAGGACGGCGGTGTGTGTGGTCGCATACCGTCATAAACACTAACCGGAGCGAGAGGACCAGCCGCTCACCGGGGAGAAGCCCCTTGGGACAACGCCTTCAGAGCACTCCGATTGCGTTCCTTTAGAGATCCCGGAGTCTTGAAGCATCTTTGAAGCACAGAGGCCATCAGGGGGGTTTTAGTGCGGTAAAAATCCCACACACAGCCCTTCGTCGCTCCCACGGCGCGGCTTCGGGTACCTTTTGAAAGTTTCCCCCTCGAGAACAAAAAAAAGGTTTTGTTTTTATTTTTATCAGTTAAATGAGTTCATTATCATCATCATGAACATTTTTATGAATATATTATATTTTTAGTTCGTACAAGTCATTATTTTATCGCAAACCGTGATAGTCGGACAAGTCAGTTTGTTTTGGTCAGTAGTAAGAGATATTAAAATTTCTTCCTCATATTTAGCCGTCTATTTGAGCGTAGACTTCACATTTTCAAACAAAGGTTGGATTTTTATTACAATACTTTACGAGGAAAAGTTATTCCTTATCTTTGTAAAAGATATATTGAAGTGAACATCACGATGTTCTATTTTGATAGTCGTACAGAAGCTATCTGTGAAGGTGTTTGAACGTCAATTGATATTTCTTTTTCTTTTCGTGATATTATAGAAATGTTTGTTTGTAATGTTTATTAATATTAAGTTTAACATTCTAAATTTTAAGTTTTTTGAAGCTATCAAAAAATGATAATTTACAGCTGATATTTAACCAAATGAATTTGGCTTAGTTATTGTTTTTTTTTATCTGATTGAAGTAGCAAACGTGCATGCAGTCCACCTGATAGCAAGTGGTCACTGCCGCCCATGGACATCTGTAAGCAACTTCAAATAGAACATGCGTTGTTTATGAAGTCAATCACAAAGGCGTTGCTATTTCCGAGGACTAAGATGGTCGTCGTCAACCCGTTACTGCCCCACTGCTGGGCACGGGTCTTCTCTCGGAATGAGAGAGCTGGTCACCTCATATAAAAGTGACCCACCCACCACCACCAGCAACCACACCCTTTCATCAAAACGCAAAAAAATGCTTCACGTTAAAAATAAGTGTGGCGGTGCTACTTCCCCGGTTGAACTACACTGGTTCTACAAATTTAAATTTAAATTTAATTTTATTCAAATTAATTAATTAATTAATTAATTAAATTAAATTTATTTAAATTCGTTCTACCACCTGCAAATTTATTTTGTGTTTGTTTTGATAAACAAACACAAAATATTAAGGATAATAATGAGTATTTCTTTAAGAGATTTGCATCCACTCCTTATTTTACAAGTGCAAGAGTAAGCAACTTATTTGACATTAATTGGTCACTCACTGCCACATAATCATAGGAAATTATAAGTAACAACAAAAAAGGTACAGCGTTTAAATAAAATGGCTTTTATTGGTATCTTAGGTAATTATAGTAAAATGACCTTATTTGATAATGAAACCACGCGCAACCGACAAAAAGTCATACAGTGTCGAAGCAATCACCAACTTACCGTTATATATAAATATATATACAAATAGCATATCTGGTGGGACTGTAAGTTAGAATCAGAACAAAATAACAAAAGAAAACTCTCAAAAACTCGAAATTTAAATGAAGACGAGAAGTCTAAAAAACAGCAACCTCGTAAGTAAATTTAAGCAAAACATAAACAACACTGTGAAAAGCACTCAAGAGTTGACAAGAGTGAGGAACTTTTATTCGTTTCTTCACTGCCTTAAACAAAATAATTTAAACAAATGCCATTAACACGTAGCCGCTACACGTCGAACTCACAAACTTGGTCCTAGAAGGTCCCAGAAGTGTCGACTAATTTGTAAAAGAAATTTGCCACAAAGGCTCGTATAAAGATGAGTAAATGCCGTTCTCGACGAAAATGGTTCAAATTGTGTTATAGTTGGAATAGGGTGGAATATCCTTTGTGAGTACCCACACAATAAACGCATTGTGACTCGAGACAGATACTAATTTCAAATGTTGTGGTACGATCGCCAGTTGACAGAACTAAACTGACTCACTGTCTTAGCTAATATAAGTAAGAAAAGATATAAAGTAACTAATGTACAGTAGTAACAGTCAATAAGGTAAAACAAAGTAATAAGCCGGTAGAACCAGTGTAGTTCCACTGGGGAAGTATCACCGCCACACCTAATTCTAGCGTGAAGCATTTCTTGCGTTTCGATAGAAGGGTATTGTTGCCGGTACACTTTCACATGAGGCGACCATCATAGTCCTCGGGAGTAGCAACGCATCTGTGATTGACTTCAAATGGAACCCATGTTCTGTATGAAGTTGATTACATATGTCCATGGGCGGCAGTGACCACTTACCATCAGGTGGACTGCATGCTTGTTTGCTACTTCAGTTAGATAAAAAAAAGTATGTAATCACGATATCTCAACTAGATTTGTCTTCAAAAACTCCAAACCAGAGTCTAAATGACTTTTTTGCAATCGACATAGCAGACAATCATAAAATCGCTTTGAAACGTTCAATTTCGGGTTCGATCCTGAGTAAGCAAGTTTCTAAGTGGAATAAAAGTATACTGTCAATCTGTGATACCTTTTTTTTTTGTTTTCGAGGGGGAAACCTTCAAAAGGTACCCGACGCAGGGTTATGTGGGATTTTTACCGCACTAAAACCCCCCCGGTGGCCGTCCTTGGCGCTGAAAAGGCGGACTACGGGATCTCGAAACGACTTCAACCGGAATCCTCCGAGCGCGCTGCCCCTTCGAGCTGCTCCCAAATGGGCGGCTGGGCCCACCGCTCCGTCTAGTCTTTACGACGGTATGCGACCACACATACCGCCGTCCTTCCCGGGATTGCCTGACCGAACGGTACGAGCTCACACTCTAGCCGTCTGCAACGCCGGAAGCCCCTTTTAGTTGCCTCTTACGACAGGCAGGGGATACCGTAGCCCTATTCTGACCCCGAGGCTACAGGGACCAATCTGTGATACCTAGCCGTGTGAATAGTCTCGCATCTAATAAAAAATATACTATATTATATTTATGTCAGTTGCATCGGTAAGAATATCGTATCGCTTGAAGCTTGATAGTATGTAATGGAACGAATCCATATAACATTTCAGTACAATACCGTGGCCGTGAGATATTATTGTCTGTTTTTCGTGTTTTATTTTTCTGAATCCATCTGGGACGCATAGCGTAGCAGCCTTTGCAACAACAATACAAATTTGTTTAGAGTAGGTGTAGTAGTTTCCAAAATGTTGTATAGCTACAACAAATACCTACTTAAGTTGTAGTATACTTACATTTATCCATCCATCAAAAAAAGACTTATAGAACCACTGCTTTATATGAGTCCATGGTTTGGGGGTCGTAGTCCATTTCACAGCACCTTGTTCATTTTCACTCCACACTGTTGATGACAGAATGCCTGCTGAAGCGACTTAATCCAACAGTGTCCATGAGATACTTTATTTACGGGTGGTAGAACAACGGTAAAATCCGAGAGGTAACACTGCCACACCTATTTCTAGCGTAAAGCATTTCTTGCGTTTCGATGGAAGGGTGTGGTTGCCGGCACACGTTTATACGAGACGACAATCTTAGTCCTCGGGAGTAGTAACACATTTGTGATTGTCTTCAGATTGAACCCACGATCTATATGAAGTTGCTAACAGATGTCTATGGGCGACAGTGACCATTTACTATCAGCAGGACTGCATGCTCGGTTGCTTTTTAAATTTTATAATAAAATACCTTCTTATGGTAGACATTGATGCCCATAATAAGGAAAATATAAACGTAGTAGATGAGATTGGCGCAATGTATGTGGTTAATTTCCAAAAAAGGAATATATATACTACATAGTATGAAATCATTAAGACACTGTCTCCGAGTAATAATCGCCTCCACAGAAGGGTCTTGCTCAAAAATGGCATCATTAAAGTTAACTCAACACTCCATTTTATAATTAGGATGAACAAACAAAATAGCGATAAATTCTCGCCAAGTCCTAAGCAGCACAATGAGAATATGTTTTTCTCGGTCAGATTAAACGGTTGCGGCAAAATTTATTACAATCATGGGATGATAAACCCTTTCATTTTCGGCCCGTTTTTCCGGTTATTTTAACTGCTTCAAGAAAACAAACATACAGACTGAATGTCTGCTAATGTCATTTATTCGGTTGTACAAAAAACTCTTTTTTTATGTCTATAAGTAGGTACTTTTAGTAAGTAGTAAGCGGACTTTTAAATATAAACATTTAAAATAAAAAGCTGAACATAAGCGTTAAATTAGTTACTTATTGTTATATTTTCAGAGGATATAATTGGTGCCAAGATTAATAGACGAGATGACCGTTGCAATGTTACTGTTTTATTTTACAAAGAAGGAAATACTAATTGAAAAATACAGATAACCTAAACGGAACTTATGACACAGATAAAAAACAACTGTCGGCGCGACACCGCGTATTTATGAAAAACACTTCGCCGAAAATAATTATTTTAGTTAGTTTAAAGATCGAAAATTATTTGTTTATTAGCAAAATTTAGTGATTTTAAGAATTGTAATTAAGTTTACCCTCCATAAATTTGTTATTGTCACCTCACCAAACATTGTTATAAAAAGGCGAGCGTCTGCCGGTAGAAAGAGATTCTTGTTTTAACCGTCGAAGCGATCGGACCTTCTCAACTGTGAATAAAACGAAGAAGTTTACTCCTGTGTTTTACTTGAAATCTTCAAGAATGGATAGTAATCAAGTCACCTGGCCTTCCTGATATCTCTCACTTCGTTGTAACTGTTACAGATAAACTAACATTTAGTCCTTTTCTCGCACAGATTACAAATATACTGATATACATGATAAACTGTCTATTAGCCACATTAGTCACGCCGCAACACTTATTAAGGCAATGGAGTCATAATTCTCAGTGTTATATATTTATCGTTATATGATACGCAACAATTTAATATGCAATGTTGGAATTCTTATACAAAGTAATATGGCTTATAATTTATGGCTTGTTTTATTTATAATAATAAGTTCTTTTCTGTTATTTATTTATAAGTTTAGTTTTTATTTCGTCTAGTTTATGGTATCTAATTTTATTTACTTTTTTGTTGTATCTATACAAAGTAATCGTGATAGATTCTCATTAAAAAGATGGTAAATATCCTATTACGAAAATGTTTTTTTTTAAACGGGAATTCTGACTGCATAAGTAAGACACATGTCGCATTAAAAAAAAATCTATACTTTTCAATTTTGCAGTTTAAATTAAATTTTCATCTTTAAATGACACTTTTGCAACCAAGATGAATCCATCCAGATAAATCCAAGTCTGTGTATACATGTATGTTCATCTTTTTGTCATATTCATAGTTCATAGTCCAAACTATAGAAAGTTAATAATATAAACAGGAAAAATACTCTTTGCTTCTTCGGCAGAAATTTAATAAACAGAAAGCATTTTATTTAAGTATTTCTTAAATATTTAATGCGATATGTATAAAGGTAACAGGTCCTGCTGTCTGTCCTTATGTATGCTTAGATCTTTAAAACTACGCTACGGATTTTAATGATTTTTTTAAATAAATAGAGTGATTCAAAAGGTAGGTTTTTATATATAACACATGCATAATATAGTGGAGGAACACTGATAATTTTAGATTTTTGACTTTTAAGCGGAAGCAAGTTCGCCGAGTCAATAAATAATAATAATATATTATGATATTACCTTTTATATGTATATACGAACTTAGATGACTGTCAACATTTATTTACTTCAGCAACAAACGAATATCTCATATCGAATATAATTAAAAGGCATTAGGGCCTAATCGAATGTATCACAAGAAATGCCTAATATCATTCATATCATACTGGTGCGAATAAATAAATTGTTCTACAAATGGACGGTACAATTTTATTTTCCAGACCATTGCTTTTATCTATAATAACAGTGATTGAATTGTTCAGCAGACTGAAACCTTTTTGATTTACTCAAATAACATTACTTTACCGTAATTGATTCTGAAAGTCATAAAGTAGTATATCGATTTTACATGAATGTGATTATTGTTAAATTCCAATATCAATATCATTATCATTATCATCATCATCAGGTGGTAGAACCAGTGTTGTCCGGGCAGGTACCACCGTCACGTTTGTTTCTGGCGTGAAGCAGTTCTAATGTAAGAACAACATGACAAAAAAAAGATATACAAAGAAAAAAGACAAACCCACTGAGTTTCTTGCCCGAGCCTGCCTTTGCCTCGCCTTTTCTACTCAGTTGATGATTTTAGACTAGTATTATCGCGGAATTGATACATTATAATACTTAACGGGTACTCACGATATGCGGTTCTTATAGAATTCTTTTTGCCAATATCGGCAAAAAGAATTCTATAAGAATTCATAGACCGCATATCGTGAGTACCCGTTAAGTATTATAAAGTTGAGGTCATGTTCCGATCAGGTGGTAATGTAAAAAAATAATTATATGTGTAACTGACAATTTGTAAGTGCCTCCGTAGGCCTATGCAAAATAAAGACATTTTATTTCATCTCATTTTTAGCATTTCTTCACTTCTCTATGAGCCAACCATATTATTAACCTAAGGAATAGCAACCTATCTCTGATTGACTTCAGATTAGAACCGTAATTTTAAATTAAATTGCTTACAGATATCCATCTGCTCGTATGCTCATTTTATCAAAAACTAGCGGTGTGGTCACCGCCTCGCTCTTATGCGATGCGAGCATCCTTGACATTAGAATCTGTAATTTACTTTTGATAAAACCTCTGGTTTTAAATGAAGCTGTTTACAGATATCTATTGACGGCAGTTATCACTTACTATCGGATGGACTGTATAACTATATAACTGTATATGGTATGATAGCAGCTTCAAACGGAATTCATTAGTGGGTTTTATCAAAGTAATTCACAGATACGTTGTTGCACCCAAAGTCTAAAATGGTCGCCTCATATAAAAGTGAGCGACACATTATAACATCAATGCACAAACAGTGCAATGATGTTAATATGTACATGACGATAGTTAAGTTTGTGATAAGATTCCATAAGTATGCGCTTAACTTATTAATACATTTAAGTGTTTCATTTATTGTTACGTAAAACGATAATGTAAAGAAGTAAAAAAACATTTCGATCAAATTATTAAATGAAAAAAAAAAAGAATCTTCAAAATCGGTTCATAAACGAGGAAGTTATCCACGAACAAACATAAAAAAAAATATATATATACGGTCAAATTGAGAAACCTTCTCCTTTTTTGAAGTCTGTTAAAAAGAAATTTGCAAATAAATTATTTACTCGTTAAAATGTTTTCCCAGAATTAAAACCCTTAGAATATGAATTATCTTTAACTTTCTTAGATATGGTTTTTGGAACTGGTGTAAAATTTCATTCTTCTAAACTAGATCAACTGGCTTAAGTTATGCGATGAGTAACAATCTGTCTTAAGAGCTTTATCAGTAGTACATATTGTATATATTGCACATAAATAATTCTCGTCGACAATAAATTGTTATGTGAAGTTCTACGACATATTTGTTCGATTTATACGATAACAGACATAGTGGTCTTTATATGGAGTCGTTTCATCTTAAATGACCAACTCCATCCATAACCTTTGCGTAAAAACCTCTCATAAAACGAAAACGTTACTACGTACATTCTCATCGTTTTAACAGTTTATCTTCTATAAAAACTCCGATGTTATGACAATAATAAATTCGTTTTCTGTTCCCCTCTTTGTGTCGACACATAAAATGTGATGCTCTGAATAATAACCATTCAGATTCAATGTAATAAAAAGCATTCTCTTGATGAAATCTTGAGGAAAGACATTAGAATAAATTTACTACTACTGAAATCAGAATTTGCGGTTCTTGCATTTGTCATCTTGAAGAGACATTCGTATTTAAATTTGACCAATTTGACACTATATACTTTCTCGTAATGTCACTAGAAGATTGATTAAAATTTATTGATATTCAGCTGAAATTTGTCAAAGTATGATTGATCTTACCAACATTTACCTGTCCCAAAATTTTGGTTGATTCTGACGAGAAAGTACGAAATGCAAATTTAAAATTTAAATGAGCCCCGTAAAATCCAATATCGTCCGTGCTACTTAAGACATTACATTATAATTCAATTAAAAAGCAATCACTTCTACCTGACCGCCGTCGGAATATCTTATTGGTCTTAAATATTTGAAGAATGACGTTCTCATTGTCATTCTTCTTGAGAACGCTCATAAAGATCTTTGCTGCGTTAAAAATATTACGGGTTTCATCGCTGAGCAGAATTCTCATAAGAAATTCGATACATACGCTTGTTATATCCTCTACGAGGAACGGAAGCTGAATTTTATGACTATCTTATTTAATAATTTAAACTTCTGGAAAAACAACAGGACGTTTTCGATGAATCTAATAACAAAAGAAAAAAAAAATCGGAAAAATTACATAATATGGTGTAAGAAGCAAACATAATAATAAAGATTACATAACACAAGAGAGAATAAAACCATCAGGACCAAAATTTAAGAATTGTTGGTTATCGTTTAAGCATCGCTTGAAGAGAACGGTTGATGGCTATATAATATCTATTAATGTGGTAACTCAAACAGTAGTTATATTAGTTTTAAGGGAGAAACAGGCAGAGAGAACTCAAATAGAACTCGTAGTGTATTTAGTAAACAACTCCTTGAATGATATTAAATGCGGTGTAGTTAAATCAAGACAAAATTGTCGTATGAAATAAAATATAGGCTGTTCTCTATACATATTAAATTGAACGGAGACACCCATCGCAACGTTCGAAATTCGACAGGAATTCAAAATAAACTTGATATTCTCCAAAGTAACACGGTTTCAATTTCAATTCAATTGTATTATTTCTGTGTTATTTTAAAAAGACCCGTTAAAGGAAAAAAGAGGTTTTATTGCATTTGAAAGCAAGAACGGGTATTTTGACAACATCGGAAATTTTTAATATGTATTTTCATAGTGAGACAATGAACGTTTTATTTCGATTATTACACGTATGTCAAATGCATATTGGTGTGTGTATTGTTTTTTAAATAGATTTTATGTATATTTTATGCATTATTCAACAAATGTATTGGCATCCTGCACTCTTTCTCCGTGTGTAATTTCATACTTTTCCATCCGCGTAGTTTTCTTAGAAAGGGATCTCAAGTTTTTGCTTCATGAATTAATAATTAGATAGCGATCTTTTGTATATATCGCTGTACATGAACAAAGTACCTTAGCTTTCTTTGATACCTCTGTGTCGGAATAAACATATATGTATAAAAATCACGATTCGATTGATTGACAGAAAACACTTAAGAAGTTCTACGTGACTCTTAGCGTCGTGTGTAATACCTCGATATAATTGAACAAATCGATTTTGAATGGCTCTAAGTAGATCCATTTCTAAGAGAAATATTGAATCCGATAATAAGAATTTTCTACGAATGTGATGGAATTTAATTTCGAAATCTGATTTCTTAGCATTTTGCGAAATGTGAAAATAATATTTGCTGGCGGTAAATAAAAAAATAGATTTTGTTTGTCGACAACTTCATACCGTTTGTATTTATATTATTGTGATCTTTGTGAAATACATATGTATGATCTTCAAGGTTGGAACAAGAATCGTTGAAATGCGGAGGCACATAATATCAATCCTTTTTTTAAGTCCTAAACTGGACAAAGGTCTCTCCTAGTGGGATTTTGCCAATGACTATTCTTACCGAGCACAACTATTGACACAACATGGTGCATAAATATTGGTAACTGCAGTAGATGTTTATATTATACCTGAAAATGCTGCTGCTCCTGGATTTTATCCTTTTTTGTATGACGGGGAGTAAACCTTCAAAAGGTACGCTGGAGCCTTGGGAGAGACTCCGGGTTATGTGGGAACCCACTAAAACCTCTTTGGTGGCTTTTCTCAGCGCTTGTACGGGACCCCAGGATCTCCGATGGAACTCGCCAGTGCCCACTGTGACAATAGCACCATTCCCTCTCTTTCCATGGAGGGAAGAGAGGGAATAATGATATTCACGACTAAGTTCACACGGTATAACGAGATAGAACCCCCACGCCTATTTCCAGCATAAAACAGTTTTTGTGTTTCGTTTGAATAATATGAATGGCTGATTGAAATACATGGTAACCACAACAGACTTCGGATGAGGCGTGGCATCTATGCTAGAAGCTGTCATCTATATGAATTTTCAGACATCTATGGGCGATAGTGCCAACTTCCGATCAGACTTGGCATTCGTTTGATATATCAATATTATATCGTCGTCAACCCACTATTTTCCCACTGCTGGGCACGGGTCTTCTCTCTAAATAAGAGATATATCTATAGCCCACCACGCTGGCCAAGTACGAATTGGTGGATTTCACACACCTCCGAGAACTTTTTTTTTAAAGAACTCTAGGGTGTGTAGGTTTCCTCACGATAGTAATTAATGTCTAATACGCACATAAATCAGTGGTGCGTGCCTGGGTTTGAACCTCGGACCTCCCGATCGAGAGGGCAAGTTTCAAACATTAGACTATCAGTGCTCTATATTATATAAAAGCATATTATTATTAGTGTTTGTATAATATTTTTTATGGATCTTTACGGAATTTTACATATAGGAACTTAGAGTACTGCTCTGATTGAGTTGTACTAAGACAAAAGTCAGAAACTTTTGAAGCGTGAGGCCAGAACTTTAGGCACAACTAGTCCTATATTTGATACTTACGAATTCGTCGGTAGAATAACAAAATTTCAAAACTTCTCTCTAACCTATTTTATTTCTGAGCTAATCAAGTTTTTGCTGTTGAATATTTAGTTAAAGATAACCTCATTGTTTAATAAGATAGCAAATAACGCAACATAACACTTTCTGTGGGTGCTTTGGCCATACAAACACGAATACACAAACACCCAGACCCAGAATAGAAGTCTAAATTCATACAGATACCTATCCGCCCGGGAATGGAACTCAGAACCCACTACTCATCAGACCAGTATGGTGAGTGCTGCGCCACAGAGGATGTCAAATACAAACGTGCAGTGCATCTGATGCTTAGTGGCTACTAACGCACAAGGACGTTGTAATTAATTCTAGACACGATTAAAGTATTATGCTTAACACTGCTATTTTTATGCAAACATATGACGACCCACGTGGCGGAGCGGTCACCATTCCGGTCTGACCCGCAATGGGTCCCGGGTTCGATTCTCGGCAAGACGGATATCTTAATGATGAGTTTAGATCCATATTCTGGGTCTGGGTGTTTGTGTATTCGTCTTGTGTGTCCATGGTGAAAATCCTAGTGTGGGGCTATCAGCGTAGAAAGCGTGTTTTTTACTAAGAGCTGTGCCACTGGTGAGAGCTTAAATATATAATTTGATTTTACTTACAATATAATTGGAATTAATGTCATGAGAATCATGAGAAATTCAGAGTCGTACCATCAGCGTTGCCAGTTTTTTTTTAGTAAGTCGTCGGGATTTACTAACTTTTTGAGTGAAAACAGCGGGATTCCATAGTCAAAAGCGGGACAGTAGCCCTCTCGGTACAAACGGTCTCGCGCCTCACATACACACAAGAAAAAATCTCCTTGGTGTAGGGGGCCGGAGGATTTGCGACCTGTTTTTTGTCGACGACCTGCAGATCGGCTTAAATTGGTATAGATTTGGCGACCTTTTTTTTGGTCTTTAAACTGCAGTTCCACTTATATTTGCACTTGGCGACCTTCTTTTTTGCAAAATTCCAGTCCTACCGAAAAAGCAGGACTGAGGTTGCCCCGAGCAGGACATTTGATTTTGATTAAAAAATCGGGACGTCTGGCAATCCAGGCAGGGTTGATCACAGGCGGTTTGCTACTCATAAGGACTAAAGTTAAAAGCCTCAGATATATTTTCATTTCAACCTACAGACCACAACACACCAGATCCTAATTGTGTTATTACGAAGATATGGACGTGGCGTTACTACCTTTGGGATCGTAACTTAAATGGTTCTATCATTTATCATTATCAAGGATAGAGAACAACATGTCTATGTGTAACATGAAAAATATTCGTCATTCGAAAAATCTGCCGACTTGAATTACATTCTGATTGCTGACTTGTCGGAGCGTTATTGTGAAACTTTTACCGCGACAACCCTTATTTTATTTCTTGCAAAATTCCGCTGTACCATTCTAAAACATATGATATGTTTCACGTGATTGAAAAAAACGTACCTTCTTACTTTTTTGTTCGATTAAAGTAGCAAACGAACATTCAATTCACCTAATCGTAAGAAGTTCCTGTCGCCAATGGACATCTGTAAACAACTTTATATAGAACAAGAGTTTTATATGAAGTCAATCAGTGGTATAACCACTTGGTAAACAAATTATGAATATCTTGTAACATTCTGTAAACCTATATATTTTTATGGACAAAGATTTTTTCTGTTTTATTCCTTCGTAGTCAACCCATTATTGTCCCACTACTGGGCATGGGTTTTCTCTCACAATGAGAGAGTTATAGGCCACAGTCCACCACGCTGGTCAAGTGCGAATTGGTGGACTTCACACACCTCCGAGAACTTTTTTTTTAAAGAACTTTCCTCACGATGTTTTCCTTCACCGAAAACCAGTGATAATTAATTTCTAATCTATTCATTAAACGTGTACTATATCTTGATCAGCAATTGCTTACATTAAATTTAGTAGTTGGTACTATGCTATTTCAAATACACATACAAAATTTCTACAAATCATTGATATTTGTACGATTACTTATTTTGACCAATCCACACCTTTTTTACACATAGTGTTGAGATATACACACAAAAAACTTCAATTTTTATATGTTTCGATCGAAATAACGCAATACATCATGATTCCTACAAAATAATCCACAAAAATCTAAAAGATTCGCATCTTTCCTTAACATTCACGAATAAAATTGAAAGACTTCATACAGATTTCTATCTACATTTCAATTTCACGCTAAAAGCTAGCAACAGGGGCTTTCAAATATTCAGAAGCCAGTCTCAAGAAGTATTCGCAGAACTCGAATCATCTTCAATTGAAGACTTGGCTAGAAGCGATTATTATTCAGATTGCCACGACCTAAGTTGCCTTGTTAACGGGGATTACGGAGGCATCTCCAGTGGGATTATTTTGTATGAACAGCGGATTTGGGATGCAATTCTTACGCCTTGCTTTTGGGCGGGCATTTGTCCTACAACTGCGAGATCTTTGAAGCATATCTCAGCATATTTTTATCAGCTTGAAGTAGCAAACGAGCATGCAGTTCAGCCGATGGTAACCGGTCACTACCGCCTATCAACCTCTTTAAGCTACTTCAAAACAGAGGTTTTATCTGAAGTAGATTACAGATGCGTCGCTACTGCCAAAAACTAAGATGGTTAGCTCATATATAAGTAAGCCAGCAACCACATCCTTCCAATGAAACGCAAGAACTGCTTTACTGTAGTAATATGTTTGGCGGTGGTACCTCCCCGGTCAAACAACACTTGTTCTACCTTCTGGTAGATTACATGGATATAATGTAGACAGATGGAGGATCAAATGGATAATACGGTATTGAACGTACCAGAGTATAAAATAATATTATTTTTTGATACATTTATTGACTTGGTATGTGTAATGCCGAATGTTCGAATAGCTATAAATACGTTAAAACACGTCCTACAGTAAAATATTATCCGATCATCATCATCCGATCATCCAATCATATCTAAGATGTTCAAAGTCTATTGATGTATATGGGGCTTACTTTAAGGCCTTTTTTTTTTGTTTTCGAGGGGGAAACTTTCAAAAAGTACCCGACGTCGTGGGAGCGACGCGGGTACTTTTTGAAATGAATGTGGGATTCTTACCGCACTAAAACCCTCCCGGTGGCCGACGTCGACGCTGCGAAGAGGACTCCGGGAACTCCACTTGACCGCCGCCGGTGTCCTCAGCGTGTGCCCCATCGGGCTCTTCTCTGGTGGGCGTGAACTGCTCACCGCACCTTCTGGTTTTTACGGCAACATGCAACCACACATGCCGCCGTCCTTCCCGGGGTCGCTTGACCGGACGGTTCGAGCTCCCACTCTTCCCGCCCGCAACCCCGGAAGCCTCTTACGACAGGCAGAGGGTACCGTAGTACTATTCTGGTCCCGGAACTACAGGGCTAGCAGTCATATCTTAATGGTTGAAACACGGCCCTCTCAACCGAAGGGCCGATGTTCAAATTCCAAGCACGTATCGCTCATTTTTCTTAAATGGTGTGCATATTAGGAATAAATTATCCCTGTTTTATGGTTTCAAAAGCATTCCTAAACACCTGAAAAATTTGAAAAATATTTTATTATTTGGCTTACAATTTAATACGTCAAAGGTATGTGAAATCTTCAACTCTCTTATTTTGATATGTGACTGAACTTATTAGGTTGCTGTAAATTTTAGTGAACTTGGCTTTAAGCTGAGTCTTGTAGCATCACGCGAATATTTCGTGTCCCTCGGGTGAGTGGCAAACCCGTCTCAAACGTTTCAAACAGTTGGACCTCTAATGCCGTGATACGTGCCTATCTTACGTTTTTTTTTATACTTTAACCTAACGATAAGGCAGACGGGCTACCTGATGGAAAGTACTCACCGTCACCTATGGACATTCGCAATACCAGAGGAGTCGCCAATGCATCGCCGGCTTTAAAGGAGCTCTTTTCGCACCTTGAAGAGCCCCATGTCATAGCGCTCCGGAAATACCTCAGGAGGAAGCTCATTCCACAACACATACATAGAGTCTGACTGTAAAATTTGCCTGTCATACAGTATTGAGAAAAATGTTTTACACATCATCAATATTCTGTGAACTGATACTCTAAGTTACTGATTATTGAGTGTACCATTCTTACATGAATCTGACGTCAATCTTTGATCGATTGTCATATCGTTAATTCGGGGAAACAGGAAACAGGAAATTCGTTTTCAGATGTCAACGAATCATTTTATCCAATCCATTTGACAGACTAATACACTCTGAGTGCTCGATTCTCTTGAGAATTTAACTAGTGTATCATGATACACATGTATAGGGAAAAGTAATTTGGATTCACAAGAGTAATTTCATCACAAATATGCTTGCAAAATTACATATATTATATTACATTTTACAATCGGTAAATGGTTTTAACGTTAACAGTTAACAATCGATCAAAATCGAATTCGCTATTATAATATTAGTAATAATGTATGATAATTTTTTTTTTATGATGTTGGTCTTCATATACCTTCATTTTCTGCGTGAATATTTTTCCTTTGATTGGAGAAATATTCACGCAGAAATGTTCAAAAATTACTGTAATGCAAAATAAGTTAAAATATTACATCATATAAACAGTAGTCACATAAACTGTAAAAAGATATAAATTAAGATTTCTTACACTAGATATTCGTGATTCGAATTCTATTCGAATTCTATAGGGAAGGTAGTTAATCAAATATATCATATTTTACATGAGACAATATTTATTAAACCATTAAATTTGGCATGAAATATTTACTTTATCATCACAGTTTGACGTAACTGCGATTACAATGTCAGACATGAACAAAAAAATCGTACGCTTGAAGTGTACTAAATTGAAGTTTCACCTGGCGTTAGAGTTTTTTTACAAGCTTTCTATTAACTTGCAACGTATGTATATTTGTCAGGGTGAAATCTTGCAACTGAATTTTGAAGCTATCTTTAACCAATTAAGCTTTAATTTGGTATATACGCTAAGTTTGCATGACAATGAAAACTTTTATGGGTCAATGTATACGCTTTCATAATAAACTTCCTTTTGAAATCAGAAATTTGGCAATGAATAAGTTCAAAGCATTGATTAAGATTAAACACGACAAACCAAGATCTGAGTAACTCTAATCTGAGAAGTCTCGCAACAAGCTTTTTCATCACTATACTATGTCCATTTCCCATGAGATTTCCCTTCATGCTGCTTAGTTAAACTGCCATTCATCATCTATTTAACAAAACCCACGAATCTTACTAGTTAACAACATCGTAAAAATTAAATAGGTATATTTATAACGTAAATAAACTGAGAACGATTTTTGTAAAGTTACCCTTTATAGGGGCCAAATATTAATTTCGTATAATTGCTTTCCGACATGAAAAAATAAACATTTAATTCTAGAGATAAGTATTTAAAGACATTCATTCCTTTGTAGCAAAGTTCCCGTAACAAGGTAATTTATTTCCATCAAATTATATCGGAAGGAGGTTCGCGGAAGTTATGGAGTGAGTCAACAAAGTTTGGACAAATTTGTGTTCCGCGGAGTTGGGACCGCATCATGTCTGGTTAAAAAGAGAAGTGGATTGAAGAATAGTGAATTAGGACTTCGGAAATGGAATTTAGATACCTTAAAATTCACGGATACATACCATTATATGTTTAAAATGTAGACATAATAGAGGACTTGTCCAAACTAACGGATTTATCATCGTAGAATCGTAAAACCATTTAAGCTCGAAAAACAAAATTTGTACAGTGGTTTTATCTCATATACTAATTGACTCGGCGAACTTCGTTCCGCCTAAAAGTCAAAATTATAAAATTATCAGTGCTACTCCACTATATTATGCGTGTATTATATATAAAATCTTCCTCTTGAATCACTCTATCTATTTAATAAACTGCATTTAAATCCCTTGTGTAGTTTTAATAATCTAAGCATACATAGGGACAGACACCGGGAAGCGATTTGATAATATTAAATTTCACTAAGGTGAAACAAAGCTAAATGTTTATTTTTAAAGCTCTAAAAAATATATCTAATATGTGTAACATTATTATGGCTTTTTCGACAAAATGAGGCAAATATTTGATTGTTTCTGGAAAATTATCCGTAATAACATTAACAATTAACAACCTACGAACTATGTTGGAATCAGATAACGTATCAATTTGTAATTATTGTAAACGAATAAACCATACGGCTTTTTCTTGACATCGATAGTTCTGTAATGATTTATTTTTATACGTAGCGTAGTAATTTTTATGACTATTTCAGTCATAAAAATATTAATGTTGATGACCGAAGATTGTTAGAGGCGAGGCTTGAAAATACAGGTTTTTAATTAATAAGTAAAGTTACGACTACGTAGTGTAGGAAGATTGGATTTTTTTTTCAATAACACTTAGATTGGACAAAAAATTGGAGCTGTAAATTTAAATATTAAGAGGACAAATTTAAAAGCACTAGATCGCAAGTATAACAATACAAAACGCCTTGGTTAAATTCCTGTATTCACTGTGCAGAGTCGATTTATTCTGCAAAATAAACATACTGGCTTCCTTTGCCGTTCCTTAATCGACTTGCAGGTGCTATCTGAGGCTCCATGGACAATAGTTGCCAATCCCACCTGCGTTGCATGCATAAGGCACCCGGAACCGGAAGATTAAATCCTTTGACCATAATTCCGTTAAAGTCTGCTTGCTATTCTAACTAGTTGTTGACTCGAGGTTTGTTAACGAATGTTGTTCGATTAATCTGTAGCTTAAAGCAATTGTTCAAGGTATGATAACATTAAATGTATAAATTTTTAATATAAGTTCATTTGTTGACTAATTTATATATTTACAAATTCAAAATGTTCATTATTAGTTTTATAAATGCGAACGTTTGTAATGAATCAGGTATGTGTATTTGTTTCTCTTTCACACAAGAACTACCGATTGGATTTCGCTAAAACATTATTAACTGTTCTATAAAGATTTTATTACAGGTGAATTTGGTAGAACCAGTGTAGTTCGACCGGGGAAGTACCACTGCCACACTTATTTCTAGCGTGAAGCATTTCTTGCGTTTCGATAGAAGGGTGTGGTTGCCAGTACACTTTTACATGAGGCGACCATCATAGTCCTCGGGAATAGCAACGCATCTGTGTTTGACTTCAGATGGAACCCATGTTCTGTATGAAGTTGATTACAGATGTCCATAAGTGGCAGTGACCACTTACCATCAGGTGGACTGCATACTCGTTTGCTACTTCAGTCAAATAAAAAAAAAGGTGACTATGGAATAGACTCAAAGCTTAGATTGACAAGTTAAATTTCAAATCACTTGAACGCCTTCATTTCTATATATCCTAAGAAAAACAAGACAAAACGCCTTATTCAAATTCCTGTATTTACTATGCAGAGTCGATTTATTCTGCAAAATAAACATACAGGCTTCCTTTGCCGATGCTTAATTGTCTTTGAGGTGCTATCTGAGGCTCCATTGACAATAGTTGCCAATCTCACCTGCGTTGCATGCCTGAGGCGTTCTGGAACCGGAAGATTAAATCCTTTGACCATAATTCCGTTAAAGTCTGCTTGCTATTCTAACTCGTAGTTCACTGAAGCAGTTTATTGACGAATATTGTTTGATCAATTTGTGGCTAGAAACAATTGATCGATGTATGATTTTGGGTATTGAAATATAATTTTAAATGTGTAATGTTATTAATTCAAGTTTATTTATTGTCTAATTATGTATTAATAATACCATTAATATAATAAATGCAAAAAATTGTAAAGTTGTACGTGTGTTTCTTACTCTTTTAAGAAAAAAATACCGGTTGGAGTTTGCTGACACATTTTCACCGTTTTATATGGAGTTAGTTAGCAATCTGTATGAATTCGGCTCGAAACTGGGACCCTAGATTAAGAGTTCAAATTCTAAATCATTAGGTTGCATTCATTTCTATATATATATCGCAAGTATAAACAGACCAAACGCCTGAATCAAATTCCTCTATTCACTGTGCAGAGTCGATTTATTCTGCAAAATAAACAGACCGGGTTCCTTTACCGGTCGTTAATTGACTTGGAGGTGCTATCTTACAATAGTTGCCAATCTCACCTGCGTTGCATGCCTGAGGCGCTCGGAACTGGAAGATTAAATCCTTTGACCATAATTCAGTCAAAGTCTGCTTGCTATTCTAACTCGGAGTTCACTGAAGCAGTTTATTGAGGAATATTGTTAGATCAATATATGGTTAAAGCAATTGATTGAGAGATTATTTTAGGTACTGAAACTTTAATAATACATGTACATATATGTTTTAACACAAGTTTATTATTTGGCTAATTTACGTGTTACCAAAATTCCTAAATACAATATTAGTGCATCTTATTATTATAGTACTTATTATAAATACGAAGGTCTGCTAAGAAACAATTGTTCGAGGTACGATTTTGGATAATTTTAAATGTGTACTGTTTTTCAATTAAAGTTTATTTATTGTCTAATTATGTATTAACAATCCCATAGCTACATTATTAGATCATCTTATTAATATAAGAAATGCGTTTTTATAGGTAAACGCCATCGATATAGAAATCTATATCGAAGGCGTTGTTAACCTATAAAAAGACCCGACATTTTCGTGTCGCGTTTCATCGATAAAAAAATTACATGCGCGCAAAGAAGTTTCTCTTCAAACATAAAGAGACTCATAGTTGCTTATTATCTGAAACACCTTCTGATATTCAAGGAAACTCTAGCAACTACTATTTCCAATATTTTTTTATTAACCTTTTTTTCATCACGGCAACCACAATTCTCGACAGTGTAGGATTGTTGTTACATTCTAGAATGTTTTTTTAAAATCATACAATTTGCCTACTTTTACTTAAAATTATTTTTAAATAGCATATTCAGATTTTCTTTCATACAATACATGGGTTTATTTATTTCCGCCACTTTACAAATCCCATATTAATTGTTCGCAAATATTATTATTTAAATTATATCGACAGTACAGTTTCGAGAATGAATAAATGAAATTGAAATAAAGTAGACGGAATAGAATAATTTCAGAAGCATAATTTAATATTTGAAAATGTATTTATTAATTAGAGAACATTCAATAACATTTGAAATTTATTTCCACGCTGACAATTACAAAGTGCTTAAATGTGTTTTTACTGTAGTTATAATGCAATTTTCTCAAAGAAAAGTAAGTAATAAAAGGAAATGTTCCAGAATTAGCAAACTCATGGTATCTCTACCACCGTACACTGCAAAAGAGTAATGGCCTAGGAAATAGAGCAACGTTACAAGGAAACACTTGTATGCCCTTTTCTCTCAGGAATAAGGGATAGTTTACCTTGCATATATAAATGGTTAGGAAAGAATGGTTCTAAATAAACTAGCAACTGAACTGTTGAACGTGTGTTCTGAACGAAATGTAGGTGAATTTTGCAATGTCAACTAAGTTATATGACTTTACGAGAAATTTCACCGCGGAAAATGCACACAAGTTTAAAGACGCGAACTAAAAACAGTAGATTAATGCCTTTCTGTAAAGTTAAGGAACTCAAGTAAGGTGGCTTAAACGTTATACCACAGTACTAATACCTACAGTATTCTAACTTCTTACAAACGCACGAAACGCAAGTTGTACCTACGTGCCATGATTTCGGTATGCACCCAACAGCTAGCGAATGTGCCGTAGTGGCGAGCGGGCGATGTGACGTTTTTTAAGCAGTGGATCTTTTTATTTAAATAATGATGTAGCGAAGAGCAGTTGTAAACTATATTAGGCTGTTTTTGATTGCTTTAATTGTGCATAAACACGTCCAGTGTTAATATTTTTTATTTTGGTTGGTTTGTTGATAAAATATTATACAGTATGAAATTCATAACTATTATTTGTGTACGATTTATTATTAAGTCTCTCAAATATTAAAAGAACGCGTTGTTTTTCACCTTAATCTACTGAATAAAATACATAATAAGTAAGAAAGAAAGTCAAGTATACAGATGTATTAAGATACTTTAAGCGGGTAGCCCTAACGCGAACTCTCGTCCAGCGCGTCTGTAGGTATAAAATTCAAGGACACGGCAGAGTTAGACTACTGTGTGATATTAATACTGTGGTTATACGTTCTGAAAAGGATTCCACAGAGTACCATTGACGCACCTATTTGTAGTGTCGTTTTTGCGTATCGATGAAAGAGTATAGATGTCGGCTAACTTTTTATATGATGCAAAGATGTTGTTTGCCTTGTTGAAAATTGCCGCCAAGGAGGTCCAAGGTTCAAATCTTAAGTACATACCACTGATATTTCTTAAATTATGCGCGTTATCACTGCTTTAAGCTGAAAGAAAAAATCGGAAAGAAATTTACACACCTGAGAATTATAAAAAAGCTAATTTCTCAAAGGTGTGTTACGTTTACCAATTTATACTTGGCAAGTGCAGTAGACTATGGCCTATTCAGATAGAAGACTTGAGCCCAGCAGTGGGACAATAATGGGCTGACGACGACCATCTTTATCGTTGGGAAAAGCTACGCGTCTGTGATTGACTTCAGATTGATCTCTTGTTCTATATAAAGTTGCTTACAGATGTCCATTGGCGGCAGTGACCACTTACCATTAGGTGGACTGCATACTTACTAACTTAAAAACTTAGAGAATAAAATTTAACATTACAGCTTAAGATCAAATATTATGTATAAGACAAGGCAAAAAAATCAATAGTTGTAATAAAAACGCGTTACAATTCTCTTGAATAGAACCTTTGACGATTGACATCTTTATCACCTAGTCACGTTAGCATTTCTTATAGAGATAACTACATTTAATATATTTTCTAGACCCTTATCGCTAGGATAGACGAAAAGTCAGTATTATAACATTCACTATCCTTCGGCTTGAATAGACTTAGGTATGTTCGTTATTGTATAAATAAAATGGATCAAGAAGCTTGCAGTCTATCAGATGACAACGACAAATGGTGACGATGACGGCTTTGAAAGAAGAAGATAGCTAAGTCCCCGGCAGTGGCCACGTATGTCATTTTATTGTAATGGCTATTCTTTTCTTTTTTTTTTTGACAGTTTGACATCAGCGCAGTCAAAAAGCATGACCCGAAAAATCTGCGGTAGCTGAACACGTCCTTCATTCCGGCTCTTATCACTGGATCGAACTGCATAAACCTCAGGTGATCTCCGCTGAGCGTCATTACTTTCCGCGTTTAGTAAGAGAAGCTATAAAGATCAAAAATATCCTAGGAACTTTAGCAGAGAAGATGGTTTTAAACTAGCACAAGCGTTGAATCCGGTGGTTAGTTTATGTAAATCGCAAATAGTGTACAGTGTGGTGCGTAGAGATATAGTTAGTGTGGTGTGTCGTGATATGGAGTCTTTAGTCAAAAGGGACCACTTGAAAATGGACCGCGGTCCCTTATGGGCAATACCGTTTTTGAATGGGTCGTTTGGGACCAAATATTCAAGATAAAAATATACAGTCGGCAGAAAAATCTGCATGTTGTTTATGAGATATTTTTACCCTAAATATTAGTTAGCTTCTATTTGATAATAAGATGGCATTTAATTACAGTAATATACAAGGTGATTTATAACTCGACGTATTCCTTTTGGGATAAATATAACTTCATCTTTTCATCATCTTCATCATTTAAACTTATTGTTGAATGATCCAGTAAGTCTAATAAACTAAAGACGAACTTCTAACAACAATTACGAAAAAAGGTCCTGTAATTTATTGCAACAAATAAAAACTTAATGTTATGGCTACCGACCGGCCGAACCCGCCTAGGCAAACAATTGTTTATCTATTGTTTGTTCTTATCTCCGTGATTGAAGCATACCGTCGCGGTACGATGACAAGCGGTTTTTCGATGCACGTGCTCTATGTACGTTTTTTTTTCTGGGAATCGTTGTTTGTGTGTGTCATTATACAAATTATTAAATTTAACTTTTGTGAATAGCTAATAAAACAAGGAAGCTTTTATAGTAGTTTGTACAATTGATTTTTCAAAACACAGTTTTCTATTGACAAAATCATTGACTCAAAACAAAATTTCATCGAAATTTATTTGTTACTAGCTGTACCCGCGGCTACGCCCGCGTGCAAATAAATGTATCGCAACGTTTTTCCCGCGCAAATCTCCACTCAGCGGGAATTCTACGATAAAAGTAGTCTACATGTTGTTCCATAACATTTTCTATAGTAAAACACCCGTAAAAATCGGTTTAGCCAGTCAAGGATTACCCGGACAAACACAGAGCGGAAAAAACGGATTTTAAGTGTGTATTTGTGGGTATGGGTGGTGCATATTGTTATGTAAAATGTTATGAAAATAAGACGAATCAGAATATCGTAAACCCCTTTTTTGAACCAATTTTTCAGTCTTAGTGGTCACATTAACAATATCGGAATACATATTTATAAACAACGCCTCCACATTTAAACCAAAGTGCATCGATTATAAAGATGGATTTTAACTTTTATGAATTGAAAAATACTATTTTAAGTAATTTTGGTCCTTTTAAATTTCTGAGTAAGATTACATATAGGTGAACCTACTTTTAACATTAATTTGACAACCTTGACGACCCGCGTTGCGGAGCACACCCGGTTCGATTCCCGGCCAGACAGGAATCTGAATAGATTCATGTTCTGGGTCTGGGTGTTTCTATATACGTCTTGTGTGTCCATGGTACCCACGACACAGGAAAAAATCCTAGTGTGGGGCTATTGTAGAAATTTTCTATTTTATTGAGTGTAGAAAGCGTATTTTTATTAAAAATAAAAGTTTGTGTGGAGGAGTACCGGGAGGTGGGTTGAAGGAATCCAAAAATTTTGTTGGATAATGTCTTCGATGTCGATGGCTGCATCTACAGAATCCTCATCCCAAATAGTCAAATAACAATCCCGCATTGAATTTCCAGTATTCCTTTGATTTGAAATATTAAAAATGTTAGAGAAATCGTTGCTACAAATCTTGAGTGGACGCTCAAAGGCGAATAGGCAGGCGTTATGACCGCTTTTTAAAAGTGTGGGCGCAACGCTGGACGACGCCATGGCAATAGCTATTTTTCTATCAGTTCTTATATTTTTCGCTAATAGTAAATTTATTAAAAACGTTTTACCCGTGCCTCCTAATGCATCTAACTAAAACTAAAAATCTAATGACAGTATCAATGATACGTAAAGTAATTTTGGTTCTTCTAACATTTAAGCGGCGCTCAGGTATGTTTATAGTTTATCTTTATTAAGCCTTGTTTGTGGTTCATTACATTAAAATTTTAATTTGTCGGCAAGGTAAATTCAAATTATTTTGTACTTTTACCTGACAGAGGTTAAACGTCTATTAATTTCATATAAACTTTGTGACACATTGATTCCCAGGCGGGCGAAAGGTTTGCATTTCCGATACTAAATAATATTTAAAAATGAGCTGGTTATTAAAAAAAAATACTAAAATTAGTATTTATGAAAACTACAGATTATAATAATAATAATAATGTACATAAGACAACTGGATTCGAACCCCAGATCTCACGTTTCTAATCCGCCCGACTTGGCACCACACGGCTATCACGATTTTAATAACAGATGCGAAATTCACATACTTATTGAGTTAAGAACATCATCTATTTTGGCTTATTTTAACACACTTTGATAATCTAAAATTAATTTAAAATATGTTGTTATTTATATGCATGTTTTCTATAACAATATTTAAAATGAACATATAATAAATATAAAAAGAACAATAATGTTGACCTTGCTCGTTTGTTAATAGAGCCAAGTGTTCATCAACCATGCTTCAATATTCATAAATGCAATTATTTATCACAAAAGTTACAAAAGCTTCTTTATAATAATAATTCATGATATAATTGTTATATCTTATTTAGATACTGATCGACTTATTAGGTAATGTTAGTATTTTGCATAAAAGACTATCAATTGTATTTTGTCCTTAATATTTATTTTCGCTAAAGATGTACGGGTGTAGTCAATAACATAACTTTATTTATGCAATAATAGTTAAAAAACTATTTATGTAACATGAACATGGAGTGACAAATGGAGTCGATAATTTTATTTTGAAACAATGTTAAAAACATTTTATAGCCTTTGAATTATTGGATTCGAATAACTATTTTACTATAATAGTATGACGCGCCATCTGTTATCAATTGGGAATCCCTGTACTCTAAGAGCGATTTTACATTAGGTCGCAAGCTGCGCGGCCGCAGCGCGTCAACGAATGCTTTTTTATTATTGAAATATTTCATAAATTCATAAATTAAATTAAAATCAATTTGAATCACATCTATTTTTATGATAATTGATAGTTACAAATTTATCCGTATCATTTTTGAATTAATTCAGAATGGCATCCGGGCGGCCATTATGGCTACTGTCATGTCACACTACTGTCATGTCACACATGTTTACATTACAATTTAACAAAATACGCAACAATTCGAATTTTACGGATATACGTTGTCGACTCGAAATCAATGTTTTTTTATGTTTTATTATTTAGATAAGGTTTTAAGTAAGTCTATCGTACCCCTTGACGGACTTGTCAATATGGGACTTTGTCAAAAACGAACTTCCATACAAAGATTTATTCCCGATTTTAACGCTTTCAACCCATTTTTTTCGATAAAAAACAGCCTATGTCCTTTCTCGAGTTCAAAACTATCTGTGTGTCAAATTTCATAAAGATCGGTTCAGTTGTTTAGTCGTGAATAAGTAGCAGACAGACAGACAGACAGACAGACAGACAGACAGAGTTACTTTCACATTTATAATATTAGTAGGGATTTCAAAATGTTTGACATTTGTGCCAGTATTAGTATTAATTTATATTAGTGTATGGTAACCGGTACAAACTAAAAAAACTTAATTCAAAACAGTAGTTTTTTTATTATTGAGTGATAGTGATTTTTACAATTGTTTTTTATAAATATGATTTATTATTATTTGTTATTAGGCGTAAGAAACTTTATTTTAATTTTTTAAGAATATTCTCTTTTATTTTAATTCAGTTGTGTTAGGTTTAGGCTATCTGTGATTTTTGCAATTGTTTTTTATAAATATGATTTATTATTATTTGTTATTAGGCGTAAGAAACTTTATTTTAATTTTTTAGGAATATTCTCTTTTATTTTAATTCAGTTGTGTTAGGTTTAGGCTATCTGTGATTTTTGCAATTGTTTTTTATACATATGATTTATTATCATTTGTAATTAGGCGTAAGAAACTTTATTTTATTTTTTTAAGAATATTCTCTTTTATTTTAATTCAGTTGTGTTAGGTTAAGGCTTTTCATTTTTAAGAACATACTCTTCTATTGACGACCCGCGTGGCGCAGCGGTTAGCGTACCGGTCTGACATGCAGTGGGTCCCGGGTTCGATTCCCGGCCAGACAAGTATCTGAATGATGAGTTTAGATTATTGTTCTGGGTCTGGGTGTTTGTGTATTCGTCTTGTGTGTGTCCATGGTACCCACGACACAGGAGAAAATCCTACTGTGGGGCTATGAGTGTAGAAAGCGTGTGTTTTTATTTTAAATTACATAATTGTGTTAGGCTTAGACTACCTGTGATTTCTACAAATGTTGTTTATAGATATGATTTATTAATTATTTATTTATTACTAAGCATACGAAACTTAGAAAAATATATATTTGGTTTAGATTTTGCTTGAGTTTTTAACGTAAGAAAAAACATAACTAAAACTGTGGTTTCAAGAATATTCTGTTTTATTTTACCGAAACTTTTGCAGCGAACAATAGAATTACTGTATATACTTGTGAGTGGTCCCATTTGACCAAAGAAAAATATTAAATTAAATGTTCGGACAAAAAGGGACCGCGGTCCCTTTTCAAGTGGTCCCTTTTTACTAAAGACTCATGGGATCTAAAAAAGAAAAACGAACTAGACATAGGATAGATAGGTTAATTTACCACTAGTGCTTGATGCTTGCTAGTCAATGATTTCTCCCCGCCACCACAGTTTGGCCTTGACCATGATCCATGCAACTGGGTCGAAATATAGACAGAAAGAAATTATAAAAAAACGCATTTCGTGAGTACCCGTAATATAATAAAATGTATAACTTCAGCCATAATATTAATTCAAAATCATATATCTTTTATTGACTTCAGGTAGAAAACCCCTGTTCCCTATGAAGTTGCTCACATATGTTCATGCAGGGCAATAGCCGCTTACTGTCAAGTGAACTGTACAGTGAGTTATGTGCTACTTCAATCAAGATTTCGACACACAGAGTCCAACACAAAGACTTACATCGGAAAAATACGTTAACACTCAGAAACAAAGAAGAAACCAAACTTGATTATATAGATATCTGTCTGGCCAGGTATTGATCCCAAAATCCATTGCTTGAAAGACCGATATGGTATCCGCTCGACACGGGAGCTAACTTTCATTACCATGTTATAAAAACATGATTGTAATTTTATTTAAAAAAATGGATATAAATTAGATTAAAGACAAACTCGCTGAGTTTCTTGCCGGGGCTTCTCAGTTGAGGTCGTATACCGATCCGGTGGTAGTGTAAGAAAAAAAATGTAACTCACAATTTGTAAGTGTCCCCGTAGGCCTATACAAAATAAAGACCTTTTATTTTATTACATTGATTTTACCGTAGTCCCTGATCAGGTGAATCGTAGTTTCAAAACAAATGTGACAAAAGTACCATTACTCAATTCATTTCACAACCGCAAACCAAACTGCTACGGGTAGTCGCATAATTGGTTCGGAAGTTTCCTCGCCAATTGATGGATTGTCTTCCGTAAATTTGTCTTTGGCAAATTGTTAATTATGGTAATTTGGCACCGGTGACGATCGGAAACAAAGCTATTAGGGAACCGAAGGGGATTTAGACTGGTTTTTGTTTATCTAGCGACAAAACGATGAGAACAAACGTTGATTACGAAAGTAAATGAATTACTTTAAAACAGAAAAATCCAAAGTTGAAGCGGAAATGATAAATAAGAGCTTTTAAAATAAGTTTTTTTTAGCAGTAGCAAACGAACATACAGTCAACCTGATGGTAAGTGGCCACTGCCGCCCATGGACATCTGTAATCAACTTCATACAGAACATTGATTCCATCAGAAGTCAATCACAGATGCGGTGCTACTCTTGAGGACTATGATGTCGCCTTATGTGAAAGTGTGCCGGCAACCAAGTACTACTACATTCGTAGAATAGATCAAAATATAATTCATATTAAGCTATAAGGCGTTGAACACAATGAAAAACGCTATGGTGTATTTTTTGAACATGAATACATACATTATGTACATTGTATATTCATACATATACTTACACATACATTTGCTCCAAAAACGTTATCCTACTTACACAGTCGGATAATGAAAACATTTTTTCAAAATACTAAGCATGTGACGGTTACACCCGTGTTTAAAAAAAATGTTCCATAAAATCGTAAAACTTAAAAAATATGATTTTATCTTGAAAAACCTGACTAATAAATGCACATCATATAGTATCTATTAAGCTATACAATATTAGTACGTATATATTCTATTTTCAAATAAATATTGTCTTAAAATTGCTATGAAACGTAAACATTATAATAATATAATCGTGTTTGATCATATCTTTATGAAATTAATACTCGAATACAAATAATACACAACTAATGCGTATAAATTCAACTTCCTTGCGCCCAAAGTAAAACACAAGCTATTTTCCATAAATCATAATACTTATGTTTTTACACCTTAAATCAGACTCAAATTGTTACCAACAGTTTACGACCCCGCCACGTTAGGGAGAAGCAACATTATTTTCTCGCTATAACGCGTTTAACACAAATAAGCCGATAAAAAACGACCCAAGTTACTTCCAAGCGCTTTTCTCTCAGTTGCTTGTATAAATTGTGCGAAGCCCTTTTTTAACATTATAAATACAATCGCCAAATACCATTCTGTGAATGAGTTAGGGCCCTGGAAGTGACGAGATGTGCGTACCTACTTGATAACATCGAAAGTTGATGACATTATAATAATATTTGCGTGACAAAGAGACAGAAGCACATAACACACACACACAAGCGCTAAAGCGCGTGTGCGCGCACACATACACATACAAGCACCCATACATACCTGCACACATGCACACAACACACGCACTCAATTCAATTTAGTCTAGGTATTACCACAAAATACAAGACGTTTGCACACATTACATTGTATTGAATATATCGTTAAATAGCGATGAAAAACTGGGAAAAGACAATGATACCCGAGACACAGTTTCGAATTAATTCGGGGATCAGAGGCTTCATATAATTTAAACATATTTTTTTACGTTTATATACGTATATGTTTTTATTATTTTTTATTTTACTTGTTCACTTTTAACTTAGGTTTGTAGGTATTCAAGCTGCGTTGTGACAATACGTTCCACATGTTATTAATTTACTTCTACTCTAATAGCTTTCCAATAGGACACTTTTACTGTCTCTTGACTGACAAGAATGCACATAAATGAATACTGAAACATTCAGACGCACAACAAAATCTAAATTAATCGTATGGGTTTACAAATAAGATTTTTGTTGTGCGTCATTACCAAATTAATTAATATACAAATACTAAATAATAAATTTATACCAACACAGATAATATCCAAAATTACCACGGGAAGTACTAAATCCTTCTGTTATAACATAGCAATGACAAAGTCCCCAGCATTGCAGTAATTATTAAATATCATAGTATGTAATATTATAAAGGCGAAGGTTTGTGATTGTGTATGTTTGTTACTTCTTCACGTCTAAACAGCTGAAACAATTTTCATAAAATTTGGTAGGGAGTAAGCTGACACTCTGGATTAACATACTTTACTGTGGGAAAATATCTTATTCCCACGGGACAATCGATACATCGATTTTTTAACGTGCGGGGTTCAGCTAGTAAAAAATTAACTTAAAACAGAACTTCATAAGGATTCAAGTCGATAATTTAATAAAACACATATACAAATGAAGTTCTAATCAATTACTTTTAATGTGATTAGTTGAAAAAAAAAAACAATTTAAGCTTAACCATGGCTACTATTACATAGTACAAAGCCCTTTTTATTACTTACAAGAATAAGATAATATTAATCTTGCCTAACCTTGATCGTAAATTCGTTCGCTACCCATGAGGACTGATTTGAAACGCATCGAATAATTATGCCTCCCTTACGGTGTGTAACGGTTACGTCACGTTGCGGTTACCTTACACCAGAATACAGAAAAAGTTACAATATTGTTAGACAAAAAAGATGACAAAATCAAACCACAGTGTTCAATAACGTTTAAATTTATGATTTACTTAATGTTACTGTCAATTTTTTTTATCTGACTGAAGTAGAAAACGAACATGCAGTCCACCTAATGGTAAGTGGTCACTGCCGCCCATGGACATCTGTAATTAACTACATACAGAATATGGATTCTATCTGAAGTCAATCACAGATGCGTTGCTACTCCCGAGGACTATGATGGTCTCCTCATGTGAAAGTGTGCCGGCAACCACACCCTTCCATCAAAACGCAAGAAATGCTTCACGCTGGAAATAGGTGTCATTTCCAGAATCGTGACACGTTACATCCGTGAAGAACACTAAACTACAAAGTATTTTATCCCCTTGCCTGATAAGGACCTGAGAATTCTTCGCAGATATTAATCATGTCTCTCTCTTTGGATTTATTGTTTTATTCTACTCTCGGCCTCTAAATGTCGTATTAATTCCATTTTAACTTCACAGACAAACATCAGTTGACGTTAAGATTTTTTAGGTTTCATAGTAGAATGTTTAAGTTGACAATTTTCGTTGAATTAAATTTTATAGAAACGTTAGTTTCTGTGAACAGAAATTGTTAATGTTTTGATTTTGAAGGGAATACCATCTTTGAAGATGATATAGTGCTTAGTTTAACTCGTAGGTTAGGTAATATATTGTATTTAAACTAATGTTTTAAGGTAGTCATAAATGCAGTAGTCAACCTCAGATAAGAATTTTAATTTTACTTGGGATTGATTACATACGTGGTATCTCAAGCAGCAATGGCCACGCACCATAACGTGAACTCGTGTCCTCGTAATTATTTGCCATGGAAAATAAGGCGAGGAACCCTACACACCCGAGAATTCTAAAAATAAAAAGTCTTAGAGGTGTGTGAAGTCCACCAATTCGCACTTGGCCAGCACGGTAGACTATGGCCTAAAACTCTCTCATTCTAAGAGAAGACTCGCGCCCAGCAGTGGGACAATAATGGGTTGACGAGATATGTATATGCGGTTAAGAAGAAAATAATAGTTTTTTAAATGTTTACTTCCAGAAAAAAGTATGAAAAAGTGATGTTAGTAACCAATGTTTTTCGGTACCTAATAAATAAAATGGGAAGTTTGGAATTTATATTTCAGGTACATTGTGTGCTCATTACAAAATTGATAATTCACATACTTAAAAGGTAAGGAACATCATCGCGAGGAATCTGCACGACGAACTGTACTGTAAAACTCTTCTCAAATATAGTTACCAATTCTTGGTAGAGGACACCCGGATCTCCATTTTTTTTAAACGCTTTCTACACTCATAGCCCCACAGTAGGATTTTCTCCAATTGTCGTGGGTGCCATGAACACGCAAAGACGAATACACAAACACCCAGACCCAGAACAAGAATCTAAACTCATTGTTCAGATACCTGTCTGGCCGGGAATCGTACTCGGGACCCACTGCACGTCAGTCCGGTATGGTAACCGCTCGGCCACGCGGGCTGTCACAATGGTAACAATCGGACAACAATGATGACCGACAACAATAAATTACGGTACATACTGATGATGATCCAACGAATTCTTGTTTTCAAAATATCAATTCAACCAGGAACATTTAGAAACTAATCAAGTGACGGAGCCCTATTAATTACAGCTGCCGAGACATTTAAGATTTTTACCGAAGCAGGCGTTAGATTAGTCTGAGCAAAAGATTTAAGCTGAGCTTATTGCTGTGCTGAGAGTATTTTTTTGCTGCTAATAAATGAATTTATTTGTGTAATTTTCAGTAATAAATCCTTTGTTGTATCTCTGTAAATAAATTGATACAAATATATAGATACAACAGAGAAAGTAAATAAAAATAAATAACATAAACTAGACTAAATAAAACCTAAACTTATAAATAAATAACAGTAAGGAACTTATTATTACAAATAAAACAAGCCATCTAAAATTGCCGTGTGAGGCATGGTTCCCAAAACACTGGCGGCATTACCTTGCTGCACGGCGAGACGTAATCTTTGTGCAAATTATTATTATAATTCAATTTTCTTATAAGAAAATATGTTGTTATTTATGTTCATTCCTTCAAATTAAAATCAATACTTTTTTATATCTTGTTATTGAATCTTGAATCACATAGAGAAACGACCAAAGTTTTGAAAAGTATTGAAGTTTCTATTATCTTTTTAAGTCTTCCAAACTATTATTTTCGCTAATATATAAGTATAAACAGACTAACGGATATCTAGTACATAAATAAAGCATCCCAAGAGTAGCAATATTTTATTTTTTTTAGTTGAAACCGACATTAAATAGAGCAAAACCTTATAAAATCTTTTAACAATTCATCACTAGAAAAAGATGGTAAGATTTTTCAACAATAAATAATGAACCGTCACGCTTACAACGAACATCTTGATATTATTTCTCTTTTTAAGTACTAGAATATTTAATCTAACCTTCAGATATTATAAATCCTCAAGCGACGGAAATAATTTCCTTATATAACATTGAAATGACAGTTCCTTGTGTCCGTACATCTCATACATTAGTAAAATAGGTCAGTGGACTAAAATTTTTGGAACATTTTTGTTAGATTTTCTGTTTGATACTGCTTCGAATTGAAACGTAATTAAATTGATAGTACTGGAAATATTTTTATTTAAACAGAATTAGCATAAAACCAGCATATTTCAAGTTTTATTAAATATTTATATCGGTAGCGAACGGTTGCGATGTAGTTTTGATTCTAACTTCAAAATGTGCAAAACAGATTCTATTCACTTTCCTCCTCCTTGCATCGATGTCCTCAATGCTGAGGGTCGTGACCCCCTCCATGGATCACCTTATTCCGGACTATGTTACGCCAAAGGTGCCGGTTCTCCGCAACGTGAATGGCATCATGCATCTTACTGTTGAGAGTGGTGCGGATTTAGTCGAACCAGCGCATTGGGCTTCGTCCTCTTGGTCTCTTCCCCTGGACTTTGCCGGTGATTACGATCTTTTCGAGATTGTCACTTTTCTTCCGGGCGATAAGGCCGAAATACTCAAGTATTCGCTGAAGGCAGATGGATGAAAGCCTTGTTGTTACTTTGAGTTCTTTGAGTATCGACATATTATAAATTCTCATAGTGGTTCAGGGGATGCTTAACATTTTTCTCCAGTACGTCATCTTGAAGGCATCAACACGTTTGCGATCGTTTGCTGTGATCGTCCATGTTTCGGCTCCGCAGAGATATGGAGAATATAAAAGTTCTGACAATCTTCTATATTATTCCGGATGTTTCTTTTTTTCCATATTCACTTCAGTTGGCCTATTGCTTATTTGGCCATACCGATTCTACGTTAGATTTGTGACTCACAAGAGCCGGTGTTCGAAATACAGGAACCCAGGTAATTAAGTTGATCCACTTTTTCAAGGTTTAATGCTCCATGGAGCTCCAGTTTATTTGTTCGGTTAACCACCATTAGTTTGGTCTTCTTCTTGTTTATCTGTAAGCCCAGGTCGTTCAGTTTTTTCACTCTATGAAAAAAAAACCATCGTACGAATTATGTAAGTCTGCCTAGAATGCTCATGATCTCAGTAAATTGCATTCATTCACAATTCAAACTTCATAAATAAGATGTCGTTTGAAAACAATTAGTAAAAACATTAGTAAAATGTTAAGTGCATTGGGTTAATCAGTGACCAAGTTTGTTTTCCACTAAGGAATATATTTTCATATATTATTACCTGTGCCTATTACTACTAGTACGAAAGTATTTAAATAATTATTTTGGCAAATACCAGCGATCTGAAATCAAACACTTCCCTTTAAACAAATTTCAAAAATACCTAGTATTATTTTATGGTAAAGCATAACTCTGTTTCACTTCCAACCCATGTTAATTTTAACCTTCGTCCAAGATTATCCTTTTCTATTTAATCCGATTCTGTTCTCAATAACGCACGCATTGTAAATACGGAAACAATATGAATGTATAGACTAATCCAATAATCCTGACACGGTCGCCTGGGGTGAAAATAACAAGCATTAAATTGGCTTTTGTTTATAAAGTAATGGACATTGATTTGAAATGCTTTGCTCTTCCCCTAAAGTATTCTGTGCCTATGCGTCATATAACCATAATAACGTGCGTATAATCATATGCGTCACATATGGTTAGAATTTTTAACTTTTAAATGTGTAAACCGTAATAAGATTTTTTTTATAAGATTGAACTAGCAAACGAGCATGTAGTCCACCTGTGGTGGTCACTGCCCGTGGACATCTTTAAGCAATTTCACATAGAACATAGGCCCATCTGAAGTCAATCACAAACACGCTGCTACTCCCGAGGACTGAGATGGTCGCCTCCTATAAAAGAGTGCAGGCAACCACATCCTTCCATCGAAACACAAAAAAAGCTTCACGCTATAAATTGGTGTGGCGGTGGTACTCCCCGGTCAACTCACCAGGCAGATCTGGCTGTACAATGCAAAAGTGTCGCGTACTTACCATATATAAAATACCATTTCCTAGAACTATTTATTCCAATTCAGAGAGTAATAATATGTTAGTTTCACATTATATGAGGTGAATTTCCATTTTATTGGTTCCAGCGACCTCGTTCTAAGGCACGCTATTTGTACGCTTTTACAACATGTAAATCAATTTCGTTGCTGGAGATCCGGGTTCGAATCTCAAGTCTTTGTGATTCGGTATCACGAGACGCCAGAGTCAGTGTAGTTCCACAGTGTAAGTACCACCGCTACACTTACTTTTAACCTAAAACACTTCTTGCGTTTCGGTGGATGGGTATGGTAGCCGGCCTACTTTTACGTATAAGGCAACCTTCTTAGACCTCGAAAGTAGCAAGGCATTTGTTATGGACTTCAGGTAGAAACTTGTTATATATGCTTGAAGTTGCTTACAGATGTCTATGGTTACTTTGATAGACTACATACTCGTGTCGCATTAATGTGATAAAAAAGTATAATCTCATTTAGGCAATAACATTTGAAATGGCAATAACCTATGAATGATTTAATGGCGAAGAAATATTTATCTTATATACCAAATAATTCCTTAATGTTATTAATTGTGTCTAATGTTTACGAATCTCTACTGAATAAATATATTTCGGGTAAATATCGTTAATGACACATGTCACGACAAATATCGATACACGAACCAGAAAAAACATGTTACCATGCAAGAAACTGAACACCAAAACCAAATTATAACATGTCTATTAAACAAATAAAAGCTAATAAGAATTAGAAAATGAATTAGTTGAAGGTGGTAGAACCAGTGTAGTTCGACCGAGGAAGTACCACCGCCACACCTATTTCTAGAGTGAAGCATTTCTTGGGTTTCGATAGAAGGGTGTGGTTGCCGGCACACTTCCACATGAGGAGACCATCATAGTCCTCGGGAGTAGCAACGCATCTGTGTTTGATTTCAGTTGAAACCCATGTTCTGTATGAAGTTATTACAGACATCCATGGGCGGCAGTGACCACTTACGATGAGGTGGGCTGCATGCTCATTTGCTACTTCAGTTAGATAAAAAAGTTATATTATATTATATTATCAGTTATATCTTTGTGATATCTAATAGCCCAAAAACCGTTTTTGATTACTCTTTAAACCTGGTTCCTAGCTGGATACGTGCCTCTTCTGTTTAAAGTTTCTGCCAATAGTTACCGCACCTGGCGTACGTATTGGTTACCACAATGGATCATGAAGGAATACAGACAAAGGCTGCTGCTCATTTCTTGGATTAAGTCCGTCAATCGCCTTCTACCTCAACGAGAAGAGAGGGCGTATTGTAAATCAGAGCTGTCCCCTCATAATAACTTATATGTATAGCTTATAATTACAATGAGTATTAGCCTTACCAATCACTACTCTCAAAAAGAATAAATAAAAATGAGGAAATTTCTGACACCTTCGAGTAAAAATATACAAATGCGTCTTTATTTAATTTCATTTAGATATCCAAAAATGTTGGAGAGAAACAGAACGCTTATAGTACAAGGATTCTATTTTTCTATTTGATATAAGCCTTACATCAAGGAGGTTAGTTCAATATCCTATAAACCACGTGTGAACGTTAAACGCAGAGATTCCCTAACTTCAAAAACTTTGTAACGACTAAGTAAGCTAACTTAGGAGTAAAATAAATTAAAAGTGCTGACTTTCACCCACGACTTTAATAACTTAAAGGGTGTTTTCGTGAAATGTGTTTGAAAACATGTTTGTTCGAGTGGAAAAATAGGATGGATTTCTGGAGCGTGCATATCAATATAAGGGCATGGATACAATGGCAATGTGGAATTCTTAAAATGTTTTATAAGCATTATTTCTTTTATTTTTATTATATTATGATAACCTAATGGTCGAAACTTGCCCTCTCACCACTGATTTATGTGCGATTAGAAATTAATTATCACTGCTTTTCGGTGAAGGAAAACATCGTGAGGAAACCTACACACCCGAGTACTTTAAAAAAAAACTTCTCGGAGGTGTGTGAAGTCCACCAATTCGCACTTGGCCAGAGCACGGTGGACTCCATAGTCCTCTCTTTTCTCGTGGTCTTCTTTCGGAATGCGAGAGTTTTAGGCCATCCTAAAACTCTCTCATTCCGAGAGAAGACCCGTGCCCAGCAGTGGTACAATAATGGGTTGACGATGATGATGATATATTTTTATTGCGATATTTGATTCCTGAATAATTATGTAGCTGTTAACCGTCATATCCCTTTTAATGATATAGATGAAGTAAGCATGCATTCCACCTGATGGTATGTGGCAACTTTGAAATAGGTGTGGCGGTGCTGCTTTGGCACTACAAAGAGTTCTACTACCTGATCGGAACAGAAATTTAACTGGACAATTAAAGCCAGCTCCTGTATCTTGCCTGACATTTTATGTGTAATTTAATTGTTAATTACTCCATATTATACAACAAAGTCGCGCCTTCGCCTTCGCGCCGTCTGTCCCTATGTATGCTTAGATCTTAAAAACTACGCTACGGATATTATTGTAGTTTTTTAAATAGATAGTGATTCAAGAGGATGGTTTTTATGTATAATATATGCATAATATAGTAGAGGAACACTTATTATTTTAGTTTTTGACTTTTAGGCGGAACAATGTTCGCCGGGTCAGCTAGTACTATTATAAGGCGTAGCTGAATGTATTATAATGATAGCAATGTATTTAGAATACGTATAATATAAATAACAAGATGACTTATGAGGTTCCAGGCATTTAATAAATCTAATAATAAGTCCTGCCATTTCTGAAATGTCAGGAGCCGCCTAAATGAAATTTAAGTGTTGCGAGTCAACCTTTTTATTTAAAACGTCAAAGATTTTAATATTGATATGGTCACTATAAGATGTTATTAGGTTACAATATTACGTAACAAGTTAAGACAGAAAGTCCCATAAGCAGGGACTGAATAAATTAATAATCGACTTGGTATTACAAGGATCTCACAACTTTTTTCGGTAGAAAAACTGACTTGCGAGACTTGGATTTTTTTAATTATTGAATTTTATTGCATTTAATTGACTAAGCTACATTTAAAAGAAATAACGGATATTCTGATAAAGACATCTGACATTTTTGATATTATGTGTTCCCGTAGTAACAGTATTTTTATTTCGTTTATTATATGATTGTCAAATGGATGGTAGTGTGCCTAATGTGTTTTTAGGTGATTTTATGTACGTTTTTTTGCGTTATTTGTAAAAAAAATCGTTCTTCTTTGCTACATAAACTATAACCGTGCTAAATTTTATACTTCTTCGTCCGCGGCAAGTTTCTTAAAAACAATTCCTTTCAAGTTTTTGCTTTACGTATTAAATATATAGATTGCCTAATGTACACAAGGCCTTAGTGCACCAAACGATTCGCAATATCAGACGCAGCGGCGTTCTCGGTTTGCAATTTTATTCCAACTGTTAACAAGCTTCAGTGGATTTTCATTTATAATTTCTGTATTTTAATACACGTGATTTTGAAGTATAATATTCAGAATGCGACTTTATAAACGGTACACATAAGGTTGACGAAAAAAATGGATTATAAATAATGCATTGTAAATGTAATTCTTTAGGTGTGTTATAGGGTCTGTAAGCGATGGGTTTATAGATAGCGAGGTTTGGTTAGGTTAGGTTAGGTTAGTAAACACAAAACGTAATAATCAAATTATCGCTAAATATATTTGTTTTACTAATAAAACTAACTTAAAATAACTAATAACTTAAAATAATAAAATAACCATTATGAAAATTACAAAATTACTCGAATATTACAAGTATTATTATACAAGTAGTTATGCTTTTATCTCAGATCCTTACCGTATATATCCGATACCGTAGCCGTATTCTGATCCCGGAACTACGGATTTTGATGAGAAAATCTAAGAAAATTATAGTTTAAAACTGAAATAATGTGTCACATTATGACTTGATTTATCATACATTGACGCCAGCTTTATATGTAATAGTTGGACACTACAGTGAAGTGTGTGACTTTAGATAGATGTATCCAAACACTGACTAAGTGAAATTAAGTATTTTAGGTGTTACCGACTATAATGACGTCTGAAATAAACAATATGATCTCGATGTGTACAGGTTTATAAGATTTACTTCAATAAGTACCTCCATGCGTATTGCTCTTAATGGTAAATAAATTAAACAAAAAAGAACATGCGGCACTCGGGGACTGCCGCGGTAAAGTTATTGCATAACATTTTTTATCAATTATGCAATTATAATTAATATTTATTAATGCAGTATTTTTTCTTTAATTCAAGGTTTTTTCTTCGATACTTTATGCTTTCTTATAAACAGCTGCTTCCATATTGGTCCGATTTCTGAGCAGCTCGACTCATTCCGTGCGAGCTTCGTACTGTCGTACCATATAGATGCACGTTAAACGAACACTCGGCTGCGCTACATGGTAGGCGGAGAAATTACGTAACGAAAAAACATAATCCCACTAGGATTATGTTTTTTCGTTACGTAATTTCTTGATTCGGTCACCGCGCTCAAAGCCCGCGATAAAAGCTATGCAATAGCTTAAAAGTCTAAAATAAAAAAAATATATTTCAATTAATTGGTCTAACCAATACCAATTGATCTGAAGAGTGAAGATTGATCTTACAAATAAATATTTATTACTTACCCAAACTTGCCTATCACAAATGTTTTCTAAAAAAAAAACAGATATAATCCCTTGAATTATTCAGTGTGGATTTTTTTACCTTTTTAACCCTTAAAGTCTTGCTCGGAGCTCATTACAGAACTTGACGAGAGGTCAAGAGCTTTAAATAGCAAGTTGGTACGTGCCAAAAGACTTAAAAGGTATGAAAACATGGCATTTTGAAAAGTAGGATTATTTTCCTAAGAGCAGGTTACCTACAAACATTAAACTAGATCACACAAGAGATACTATGTACTTAAAAGTAACATTTCCTGTGACATTATGGCGTCAGAGGATTTATAACAGATTGATGGACAGGCATTTATTTTATAAGATTAAAGTAGCAAACGAGCATGCAGTCCGCCTGATGGTAAGTGGTCATTGCCGCCCATGGACATCTGTAATCAACTTCATACAGAACATAGGGTTATATCTGAATCAATCACAGATGCGTCGCTACTCCCGAAGACTAAGACAGTCGC